>CM066324.1:132468000-132487000 GCA_033807775.1 Saussurea involucrata | reverse complement strand
TCGAGTTCTCCACGTCCGGCTCCTCTCCTCCTCCCCTCAGTTCGGTTCTTCAAGCTGATTTTGCAGAAACGATGGTTCATGCCCACTTCGGTTGGTCTCAAGGAGGCAATCAAGTGTTCTTATGTGGTGATTTTACCGGCTACGTCGTTAATTTCACTAATTGTTGTTCGTTTTTTCGCTCGCTTGATTAAAATTTGGTTTTTAATTTCAATTTTGACTTTGATTTTGTGGTACAGACACTAAACTTATAATGCAAATTGGTGGTTATATTTGAAGGTGGATCAAGTATCAGCACATGGTTAGTGTCTAAGGTTCATCTACGACTTTTATGACGATATGCACAAGGTATTTTGGATTATTGACGGACAAAAGGGAAAACTTTTCCAAGCTAAGATCCTAGAACAGGGCACGTGATTGCCAATGTCGTTGAAGGTGATATAGAAGATATTAATCGTAAGATTATCACTTAGTTTCTCGGTTGTTCTTTCCTTTAAATGTTTCTTTGCAAGAATAATTAATGATCATTGTATACAAGATCTTTCATTTTAAATTAGATTTTCTTTTTTCATTTGAAACATATTTTGAACTCGGCTGCATTTCTTTGTTCTGTTCTGCCATATATTAAATTGAAGAAGTATAATTTGTGTGTATAATTGATTGGTTTGGAGGTTATATTCAATTTGGAGCAGATCATATGTAATAATTTAATATGCAAAGCAAGTGTTCGATGAAATGCCTCCATGATATATTGTCTAGATCAAATGTGATGATATCTTGTAATCTCTATCACTTCATAATACTATCAAACTGTCATATTTCTTGATTTTTGACTTGCTAAATCTAAAGTTATGGTGGTTACTTGAATGAAAGGTCCCAACTAGGGTGTACTGTGTGCTATGATCAAGTTATGACACATAGTAATGCATTTTTCTCTCATATTAACTTTCTAAATGGGTGACCGATTGCAATGAGAGGTGTCCATTCTTTTGTAACAAGAACGAAGAAGAATGTCTCCCCTTTAAAGGTACCGTTGTTCAAGATGTATTTGATTATTGTATAATAGATTGATTTCTTATTCTTAAGATAGCAGGTTGCTTACTGCACCTGTATGTGTATGGTTACTTACTACAACAATAAATTAACTCAAGTTCAAGAAGCTGTGAATATTATACCCCTCAGTTTTAAAATGTACTTAAATGATGATCGATTGCTAAAGTATCTTTTCTGATTTCTCAGATGTTATTACACTATCATCAGAGGGGAGTATATTAAGAGCTTGGAACCTTCCTGATGGGCAGATGGTGTGGGAATCTTTTCTATCAGGGTCAAAGTCCTCAAAGGCATTATTAACAGTTCCGGTGAGTAACGCGCTTAATAACATTAAGATTGTTAATATTGTATATTATTAACAATGTACATTATTCATTTTTGTACTCAGTTCTACAATATATTGTCTTGAAATGATGATATTGTGAGTCTCTGCAGGCCAACTTGAAGGTTGATCTGGACAGTCCGATTTTTGTTTATGGTGGTGCATGTCTTTATGCCATTTCCAGCATTGATGGGGAGATTCTTTGGACAAGGGATTTCACAACTGAAGGGTATGACCATACCTAAAAAAACAAGTAAAACATTCAGTCAGATTATCAATTTTTTTAGCTTTTATGTTTCTTCGTTTGTTATTACTTTTATAGGCAGATCAAGTTCATTCTTGACCAATAAAAACCATTGAAGTTCTCTTTATTTTCATAGGAGCCTAAAACACTCACCTTTTTATATGTAGCTTTCCTGGAAATGGTTGTATGTTAATGCAACTTATTACAAGATGATGATGGCATCTTTAAAAAATATAATAGCTTATAGCGATGGGGAAGATGAAGCAAAATGCCTAAAGTAAATGTTGAGTGATAAAAGTTTACGGGTTCTTAGGGGAAAACTAGATTTATTAAGACTCCAAAAGCAGGATTGAAGTATAAAGAATCAAATAACTTTAAGTACATTTTAAAATCTACGAGTCCAGGTACAAACTTAAAAGAAATTAATTTAACAATTCCTAAGTCATCTTGTGTCAGGATCGATTCTTAACAAGAATTAAACTTCTTAGAAACAGAATTTAGAGAATCTTGCGGAATAGAACTCTAAATCAATTAAAGAACAATCAATAGAAATTCAATAAACTGTATATATATCAAACAGTTATAACTCACAAGTTTTACACCAAAACCTCAATCTTGTTGAACAGGCTCAACAAGACGATTTCTACTTCTCTAGAAATAGGATCTATGATCTTGAGGTTAATTCACTCTTGAATATCGAATTCTGTATATTATCTATCTTTTTTTTTTCGTATATACTAATAGCTATCTATCAATACTATTTATACAAAAGTAATTACAAGATAACCATAAAAAGTAAATTGATCTTCTGAATCTTCGTTAAACATATCTTGATCAATTCCTTCTTTGTCTCCAAAAGTATCGCATACCAAACTTATCAACTCAGCAGTATTAATGATGATTTGGCTCAGCAGCATTAACAACCTTCAGCAGTATTAATGATGATTTGGCTCAGCAGCATTAACAACCTTCAGCAGTATTAATCTTCACAGTCTTCAAGCAGTAGTAATTTGGTCTAGCAGCACTAACTTCATCTAGCAGCATTAACTTCATCTAGCAGCAGTAACCTTGCCCAGCAGTAGTAACGAAGAACTGGCAGTAGTAATGAAGACTTAGCAGTACTAACCATACTTAGCATATCTTCAGTTCCCAACAATCTCCCCCTAACTTGACTTTTAGGAAAAGAAGTCAAGTTCTTCAGATGATGCTTCCAAAACTTAGTCATCATGTACACACAGATTAGGACTTAGGCCTAGACTCTGATTGAGAATCCTCTTTACCAAGAATCTACCCATTGCTGAATCCTTGTTGCAGGTCAGCTTAGTGTGTAACATTCCTTGCAGCCTCTTCATGCTGTGATTGTATATTTCATCTACAAGATAGTATTCTTGAGTTGCAGAGTCAAGGGAGATGACATATACTCCACAGTTTTCATAGAGCATCCAGTTGGTAATGACTTGAAACTGTGTGTTTAACCTATGCTGAACTGCTTCAGGTTTGAACATTTGGCACAAGAATTCAAGTACCATTTTAGAAATTGACATCCCTGGCTCAGTCAGCATGTTTCCATATATCTTCATCCCAACTTTGAACATCTCTTCTAAGTCTGATCTTGAGCAAGTTCTGACAATTTTTCCCCAAGTAGAAAATACTTCAAATTTTCCATCAGCTCTTTTTATCCTAATGAACTCCTTTCTACCATCTTTCAAAGTGTCCCAAAAGATGATTTCAGGAGCCTTAGATGATATTGGTTCAGCCTGAAGTGGAATTGGGTTAGAGTCAACACTAGTAATGTACAAGTCACATTGGGCATCCGTTTGTGATTGCACATTGCCTGATTGCCCTGATGGAGTTGCCACTTCTTCTTCAGCAACTTTTCCATCAGATTTCACTGTTTCCTCCTGGGCCTCTTCTGCAGATGACTCCACCCTTGGCTTCTTTTCATTTTTCTTCTTTGAAGTTATGGGCTGGGTTCTTGGTCTTTTCTTGGACATCATCTTGGTTCTTTTAAGAGTTTTGACAGCCTCAGGAGTTGGTT
The DNA here is from genome assembly GCA_033807775.1 of Saussurea involucrata. NCBI lineage: Eukaryota > Viridiplantae > Streptophyta > Magnoliopsida > Asterales > Asteraceae > Saussurea > Saussurea involucrata. The sequence continues at coordinate 132,483,346 of CM066324.1, read as the reverse complement.
CAGCTGCTTTAAGTTTTTCAGCAGCAATAACCATTTCTGCTGCTATGGCTGTTACTGCTTCTCTTAGTACATGTAGTGATGCTGCTTCAATACAGTTCTTTACAATCCAGTAAATTTCTTCATCTATTTCAGCTTGAGATGTAGTTACTGCTTCCTGCTCAGTTTCTGCTGCTTTGACTGTTTGGCCTTCAGCAGCATTAACTGTTTCTGCTGCTTGTTCAAACTCAGCAGCATTAACAGTTTCTGCTGCTGTGGTTTCTGCTGCTGTGGTTTCTGCTGCTGTGGTTTCTGCTGCTTTGGTTTCTTTAACACACTCTTCCCCCTTTTCTGTCTCACTGGACTCCCCCTTAAACTGTGCATAGTCCATTTCCATCTCAGTCTCTATGTGAGCAGTCTCCCCCTCAATTTGTGGACCCTTCAGTTTCAGTTCTGCTTCTGACTCTGACTCCCCCTTTTTGGGAGCATCATCAGTTGAGGTTCTCCTTCTTAGCACAAACCTTGCCTTTTTCTTTTTGTTCAGCAACTTGGTGACCATCTTTTTGAGCTTCTCAATTTGAGACTGTTGGTAGGTGACCACAGTCTTAAGTTGCTCAATCTCTTTCTTTTGTGCCATGACATCCAAGTTGATATTCCCTAAGGTTTCCATCAATTCCTCATAGTTATATCTATCCTCACCTTGTTTAGAAGTATTTACCTTCTTTAAAGGATCCTTGGAAGTTTCAGCAGAAGCCTTCTGCCTAGCAGAAGCACTACCTGCCCCCTTGGTTTCTTGGCACCTGGGTCCTCCTAATGATTTCTCATTTAGAGTTGCCATGGGGAAGGTCTTATTTATGTTACCACTGTCCTTCTCTGTGCTAGCAGAAGTAGTGGCAGCCTTAGCACCCATATGGTCATCCTTCTCCTTAGAGACCACCTTCTTGAGGTTGGGAGACACCCCTGTGGTTTCCCTGTTGATATTCTCAATTGGAGAATGCTCCAATTGAGGGCTTAAAGGCGTAGGGCTTTGAGTAGGTACAACAAGGGAAGGAACCTTGTGCACCTTTCTTCTTTGAAACCTTTTGGTGATTGTGGGAGTGGGCTGTTCAAGAATGGACTGTGGGATGTCTTTTGAGATGGAAGGTTGGGATTGGTCATCAGTGGGTTGATCTAATGAGGGCCTTGATCCTGATGCCATACCTTCAGAGGGGTGGGACACAACCATCATTGTAGAGAACAATGGTGTGTCAACTCCTTCCGAGTCCCTAGGAAGTCTTTTCATATTTGAAAAAACCTTCCCTTTAGGGGATTTGGGTACATATACCTCAGTGAACTGAGGTAAGTCCATCAACTCCTTGTTAAGAACTTCTTGCACAAACCTTGGATACATGAAAAAGGTCTTTTTGGATTCCAAGTTTGATACAAGATCATTAAAGATCATTGCTGAGAAATTGTACTTTCTGGCAGTGGATAAGCAGACCAAGGCATATGCAATGGGACTGCTGAACTCACTCCATCCAGTAGTTTTCTTGGAAATACAGTGCATCAGGGTATGAACAAGAAATCTCCATTGGTTGAAAAATTTTGACTTGTAGAATTTAAAAACACCAATGGGACCTTCATACCCCATTCTTTGTAAAGTAGAAAAGAGTTCTTCATTAGGAATAGAAGATATACCTGAAGCATCATTCAACTGAAGGGAGATGCGAATAACCTCTTCAGTGACTTTCAAGGGTTTATCACAAACCCTTGTTCGAATGGTTTTCTGCCCTTCTTCAACACTAACAGTGGCATTCTCCCAAAATTGTTTCTGATGTTCGATATAGATTGTTGGGCTCACCGTGAGTGCATAGGAGATGTGCGAGGATTTTAGAAAATCGACAATATCGTGGAATCCCGCAGCTTGTTTCGGCTTCTGAAGCATGGCTATTTCATTGTGCTCATCCACAAACTCCATGATGCCTAAGGATTCTTGAAAGAAAAGCACAGAGATTCTGGGGAGTCTAGGTTAGAACGAGAGAGAAGAAGTAAATGCGAAGAGTCGTTATGAACGTGGGCGGGCAAACAGGGGTATTTATATGCCCTAGATTATCAGAAGCAGTATTAACTACCTCGCAGTATTAACTACCGAGCAGTATTAACTGCCAAGCAGTATTAACTGCCAAGCAGTATTAACTACCTAGCAGTATTAACTACCGAGCAGTATTAACTACCGAGCAGTATTAACTGCCAAGCAGTATTAACTACCTAGCAGTATTAACTACTGAGCAGTATTAACGACCAAGCAGTATTAACTACACTAGCAGTATTAAATGTACTAGCAGTATTAACTACTGAGCAGTATTAACTACTTAGCAGTATTAACGACCAAGCAGTATTAACTACACTAGCAGTATTAACTGCACTAGCAGTATTAACTACTGAGCAGTATTAACTACTGAGCAGTAGTAACTGCACAAGCAGTAGTAACTACTAGAACACAGACAGTAGTAACTTCTGTACTGGCAGTAGTAACCACACTTACACTTTTCTTCACTTGGTAATCAGAGGAAAACAGAGGATCCTGAGAAAGAAAGTTAGTAGCACCAAATATATGAAGAAATATAGGTATAAAAACAGAAAGTCATGAATTTATTCTAGGTTGATCATGCCCACACTTGTTACCAAAAAGGTGAATCTACCCACATCAAAAGCTTTTGTGAATAGATCAGCAAACTGGTCATTTGTATGAACTTTAGCAACCTGAATTAATTTCTTTTCATTGCAATCTCTTATAAAGTGATACCTTATCTCTATATGCTTTGTTTTTGAGTGTTTGACTGGATTATTAACAATGCTAATAGCACTGTTGTTATCAATGAAGATTGGTGTGTGAAGAAAAGTTACCCCATAGTCCAACATCTGATTCTGAATCCATAGAACCTGAGAGCAGCAGCTTGCAGCAGCTATGTACTCAGCTTCTGTGGTAGATAAGGACACTGTGGTTTGTTTCTTACACTGCCAAGATACTAGTCTTGTACCCAAAAACTGACATCCACCTGAAGTAGACTTCCTATCCATGTTGGCTCCTCCCAAATCACTATCTGAATATGCAAGCAAGTCAAAAGAGGATTCATGAGGATACCAGAGACCTAATCTAGGTTGCCCTTTTAAGTATCTGAATATTCTCTTGACAGCATGAAGGTGTGATTGCTTAGGAGAAACCTGAAATCTGGCACAAACACAGACTGAAAACATAATGTCAGGTCTAGAGGCTGTGAGATACATGAGAGATCCAATCATTGATCTGTAATAATGGACATCCACATCCTCCCCCTCAAGATCTGCAGTGATCTGTTTATGTGTTTCCATTGGAGTGCTTGCTGACTTTGAGTCTGATAAACCAAACTTGTCCAGGATGTCTTTCACATACTTGGATTGGCTAATAAAAATTCCATCTTTCCTCTGTTTTACCTGAAGCCCAAGAAAGAATGTAAGTTCTCCCATGGAGCTCATCTTGAAGCTTTTGTGCATCAATTCTTCAAACTCTTTACACATTTGATCATTGGTGGATCCAAAGATGATATCATCCACATAGATCTGAACAAGTAAAGTACCTCTCTTTCTCCTCTTGATGAACAGGGTCTTGTCAATGACTCCTCTTTCAAAGTCATTTTTCAAGAGATAGGTAGACAAAGTGTCATACCATGCTCTTGGGGCCTGATGCAAACCATAGAGAGCCTTTTTCAGCTTGTATACTCTGTCAGGGTGCAATGGATTCTCAAATCCAGGGGGTTGACAGACATATACTTCTTCCTCAATGCTTCCATACAGAAATGCACTTTTGACATCCATTTGGTACACTTTGAACTTCATGTATGAGGCATAGGCTAGAAATAACCTGATTGCTTCAATCCTTGCCACAGGAGCAAAGACTTCCTCATAATCTATTCCTTCTTCCTGAGTGTACCCTTGTGCAACCAGTCTAGCTTTGTTTCTGATTACAATCCCTCTGTCATCCTTCTTGTTCCTGAAAATCCACTTGGTGCCAATTGCTCTATGACCTTTTGGAAGGTCTACCAAGTCCCAAACATCCTGTAATTTGAACTGTAGCAGCTCCTCTTGCATTGCCTCTATCCAGCTTGGGTCTTTCATGGCATCATAAGCCTTTTTGGGCTCAATCTGGGACAGAAAGCAAGTAAGAACAGTGTTAACTGTATTTTGCTGCTCTTGCAACTCTTGGAGTCTGCTTTGCTTTCTAGTCATCATGGGAGATGCAATATCTCCAATTACCAACTCAGGAGGATGATTTTTCTGAGTTCTTGTTTGATGACCAGCTTCCTCTTGTAAGTCCTCATCCAGATTAGACTCATTTAATTCTGGATTTGTTTCTGCTTCTTCAGTCACCTCAGATTCTCTGGAATTTGAACCTGAAGACTGATTTTCCTCTGCTCTCCTCTCTTCTTCATTCTGAATAGGTTCAGTCTCCTCATGGTGTTCACAGAATTCCACAGGATCAATGGAAGGGATTGGAAATATCACAGATTGAATTCTGTGTTCTGATGATGGTGTATCCCTTTGTCCTGCATATACATCACCACTGAAACCCAAAGAATTAGTGAGTGAATCAATGTCAAATAGCCAATTAGGACCTGAACCAATAGGATTTGGTGTGTTCTCATTGCATTTGACATTGTCACTTTCTTCAATTATTCTAGAAGAGGTATTAAAAACTCTGTAGGCCTTACTTTGAGATGAATACCCAACAAGAAAACCATCATCTGCTTTGCTATCAAACTTGCCTAAGTGAGATTTGGTATTGAGAATAGTACAAGGACATCCAAATGGCTTGAAAAATCCAATATATGGTTTCCTTTTATGGAAAAGCTCATAAGGTGTCTTGTTTTTAGGCTTTACAACTAAAACTCTGTTTTGAACATAGCAGGCAGTATTAACTGCTTCTGCCCAAAAAGTAATTGGTAACTTTGAGTCAGCTAACAGAGATCTAGCAGCCTCAATCAGTGTCCTATTCCTTCTCTCAGCAACACCATTTTGTTGTGGAGTCCTAGGAGCACTGTATTGTCTCTCAATTCCTTTTTCTTCACAAAAGGTGTTTAGATCAGAATTTTTAAACTCAGTTCCATTATCTGATCTAATGACTTTCACTCTTTGATTTGATTGGTTTTCAATTTTGAGAATGAAAGATTTGATCAGTCCACTTGTCTCATCTTTAGTTCTCAGAAAATATACCCAAGTAAATCTAGAATAATCATCAACAATAACTAAGCAGTATGATTTCTTGCCAATACTCATCACATTGGTAGGACCAAACAGATCCATATGTAACAGTTGAAGAGGATTTGATATAGTGTTTATCTCTTTGGACTTATGAGAAGTTTTGTGTTGTTTGCCTTTGAGACAAGCAACACAATGATCATCACATGAATATACTTTGGATGGCAAACCCCTTACAAGGTTATTCTTAACAAGTTTATTTATTGTTTTAAAGTTCATGTGACACATCCTTCTGTGCCAAAGTGATGATTCATCTAAAGAAGCTTTTGAAACTAAACAATTTAGAGATGAATCAGATGAAACACTTTCCAAATCTAAACAATAAACATTATCCTTCCTAGGAGTTCTCAGAAGTATCATGTTTTCATCAACCACTTTGTATCCAGGAGCAAGGATAATACATTCAGAGTCTGTAAACAATATACTATGCTTCTTGTCACAAACCTGTGATACACTTAACAGGTTGTATCTCAATTGTTCAACATAGTATACATCTTCAAAGGTCATCTTACCCTTTGAAACATCACCCTTACCACTTATCTTTCCACCAGCAGGATTATCCCCAAATGCAACATGTCCTCCATCAACCTTTTTGAAATTTTTGAGGCAGGACATGTTACCTGTCATGTGCCTGGAGCAACCACTATCAACATGCCAAATGCTCTTCCCCTTGAGCTGTTGGTTGCCCTGCACATCAAGATAAATCAGTTAGTTTTGTTTGGAACCCAAGCCGAAGTGGTCTTGGGTCTCCCTTGCTCATCAAAATACTTACACTTGGTTTTGATGAGATTTTTAACTTTTGGTACTGCTGTGCTGGAATACTTTGTCAAACTTATTGGTGTAGCAGCACTTGCAGCAGTACTAACAGTGCTAGCAGTACTAACAGTGCTAGCAGTATTAACCTCAGAAGTACTAACAGAGGTAGCAGTATTAACCGAGTTAACACTGCTAGAAGCAGTATTAACAGAGTTAATACTGCTAGCAGCAGTACTATCTGAAGAAGAAGCACTAAAAGTATTAGCAGCACTAACATTGGACTGAATACTAGCAGTATTAACACTGCTAGCAGCACTAACTTTGGAATGATTACTAGCAGTATTAATATTGCTAGCAGTACTAACTTTGGAATGATTACTAGCAGTATTAATACTGCTAGCAGCACTAACTTTTGAAGCAGTACTAGCAGTGTTAGCAGTACTAACACTGCTAGCAGCAGTATTGTTTTTAGTGCTTTTTGGAACCCACATAGTATCACATTCCTTTTCAGTCATTTTCTTTATGTGGCTTTTGGGTTTATCTTGTTTCTTTGCCACATTTTTCTTTGCAGACTTTTTATATCCACCATTCTTTCTGTAACCACCAGGTTTTTGAAAAGATCTTTGAGCATTAAACCTTTGGTTAACAGGATTGAAATAACAGTGTTTGGCTAAGTGATTTAGCTTACCACAGATGAAACAAGGTTTTGGCCTGTTGATTCTTTTCAGGTCAACTCCTTGTCTCATAGCCCACTGGTTATTCCAGTTCCTTTGATTTCCCCTCTGATTATCATGTTTTTGGGGCTTGTTCTCTTTGAATTTCCTGCAGGAACACTGTTTACAAGTATTTGAGTTCACAACTTTGGGCTGTGTGTAATGAACTTCCTTTTTCTCTTCAGTCCTTTTGATCTCTGTGTTCTTGACACATGGACTCTCACATTCCTCATCAGAGTCTACTTTGTCAGTCTCATCTTCAACAACTATTTCTTTTTCACAAGGATCTATATTAATCATTAATTCAGGTTCCTTTCTATCCTTGGTCTCTAACAAATCAGATTTAGGAGGTATGTAGTTGTTATTGTAGGGTGGAGGTGTGGTATTGTACCCTATCCCTACTTTCATCTTGTCATGGATTTGTGCTTTAATGATGGTGTCCATGGTTTTAGAAGCACAGGTAAACTTTTCAACATCAAGTTTAACCTTTTTAAGCTCTTCTTTTAACTTCTCACTCTCCTCCCCAGACCCTTTCAGCTTAATCTCATACTCATTCTTCTCCCACTTCCAATAGTTAGTATCATAGTGGTGTTGAAGTTCATTAGCTTGAAAAGCTCTGATCTGTTCCTCAAACCTTTCTACAATCCTAACATAATCTTTCACATCTTTCTCTAGCCTCTTAAGGTCATCACACATACTCTGATTGTGATCCCTATATCTTTTAACAGCATCAATGCAGGCTTGAGAACAGAGTTTAGATTGTACCTCAGTGGGGATATCAGACACTTCTGCCATAAGAGCTTGATTCTGACAGGCTTCTTCAGCTTGATCACTCCAATCAAATCCCATTCCTTGTTGAGAAACAAGGGCTTGAGAGGAGCTTCTGTTTTGGTTTCCATTTGGAGTCTGTGATCCTCCACTTCTGCATTCTCTGGCAAAGTGTCCCATCTTGTGACACTTATAGCATTCAACCTTTGACTTGTCAAAGCCTGCACCATCTTCTCTTCTTTGGGAAAAGTTGTTTCTCCCAGTCCTTTTGATGAATTTCTTCACCCTCATTGATAGCATAGCCATCTGCCACTTGATGTCCATCTCTTCCAGATCATCAGCATTGATCTGCTCTAAATCATCATTGATTAGAGAAGAGTGGACATGACTAGAAAAGAATGCTTCTAGTACAGAATCTGTGGTCTTCTCTTGATTGGTTCCACTAGCTGAATTAACAGAACCTGCAGTATTAACAGAATCAGGATTAGCAGCAGTATCAGAGGATGAAGATAATAAAGCAGCATTATAAACAAATCCTGAGGGCCTTTTCTTGGCTTCAACTTCAGCCTCAAATACTCTCAGATCATTGTAGAGGTCATCTAGCTCTTTGTCCTCCAATTGGTCATTCTGTCTAAATGAGACAGTGTACATGGTCCATTCTTCTCCCAATGATCTAAGGAACTTTCTGTTGACATCATCAGCATCCATGTGTACACCCACAGTTGCTAATTCTCCAATTAACTTGTTAAATCTGTCAAAAGTTTGAGTCATAGACTCATTCTTTGCAGACATAAAGTTTTCATATTGTTGCCTGAGAATAGCCTTTTGATTTCTCTTTGTGCTCTTTGTTCCAGTAAATCTTTTCTCCAGAGCATTCCACAACATCTGTGCATCTGTGCAGTGTTGGAATTGATGTTGGTACTCATTAGGAATAGCCAAAAGCAGAGTGCTTAAGGCCTTCATCTCTGTTTGTCTTACTTTCTTTTCAGCATCTGTCTTGGGAGGAGGTCTCTTTCCATCTGCTCCAATCTTTCCTTCATTACATGGGCCATTTTCTATAATGTCCCATATTGCATAATCAGTAAGAAGAATGTACTGCTTGATTCTTAGTTTCCACATGTCAAATTCATTGGGTTTGAGCATGGGAACCTTTGAAACAAGAGTACTGTGAGAATCCATTGAGTTGTCCATAATTTCTAAGATACCAATGCTCTGATACCACTTGTCAGGATCGATTCTTAACAAGAATTAAACTTCTTAGAAACAGAATTTAGAGAATCTTGCGGAATAGAACTCTAAATCAATTAAAGAACAATCAATAGAAATTCAATAAACTGTATATATATCAAACAGTTATAACTCACAAGTTTTACACCAAAACCTCAATCTTGTTGAACAGGCTCAACAAGACGATTTCTACTTCTCTAGAAATAGGATCTATGATCTTGAGGTTAATTCACTCTTGAATATCGAATTCTGTATATTATCTATCTTTTTTTTTTTTCGTATATACTAATAGCTATCTATCAATACTATTTATACAAAAGTAATTACAAGATAACCATAAAAAGTAAATTGATCTTCTGAATCTTCGTTAAACATATCTTGATCAATTCCTTCTTTGTCTCCAAAAGTATCGCATACCAAACTTATCAACTCAGCAGTATTAATGATGATTTGGCTCAGCAGCATTAACAACCTTCAGTAGTATTAATGATGATTTGGCTCAGCAGCATTAACAACCTTCAGCAGTATTAATCTTCACAGTCTTCAAGCAGTAGTAATTTGGTCTAGCAGCACTAACTTCATCTAGCAGCATTAACTTCATCTAGCAGCAGTAACCTTGCCCAGCAGTAGTAACGAAGAACTGGCAGTAGTAATGAAGACTTAGCAGTACTAACCATACTTAGCATATCTTCAGTTCCCAACATCTTGGTTGATGTGAGACACTGAAACCAGTAAAATTATCCATTTGCCTGGGCTTAATAGCTACGTTTAAAACAAAACCTTCTAATTCCAGCACAAAAACATAATCTGGCACCACATCCATTCTTTAGATCAAGGAGATACACTTGTCCTTGTAGATCTATCCCCTTAAAGTGTACATATCCAAGTCTGGATTGCATACTCATTTATGATACTCCCTATAACACCCCAAAATCAATGCTACTAGGACATTAAATAGATAACATTCTTCTTACAACATGAACAATAATACTAATTTCCTTCAAACATGAGTAGAAATAAGTTTGTATCTTAAACTAAGAAGTTTGCATCCTAGAAAAGTTAAACTTCTAACAATAACTAAACACTTATTGATAATCCTTTAGTTAATCTAGGAGCAATCAAAATAATATAATATATCTTAGACAAGCCTAATCTATCTATCTTTCTTTCTATGAAATTATTTTAGAGGTTGTAGAGGTTACAAGGATAAATTACAACAAATTTTCAAAATTAAGAAGTAAGCTTACAGTAATTTAATTCAAGACCTCCTAGTCTATCAAGGAAAAATGACTTTATACTTGCTAGAAGGTTATGAATGTAATTGACATCTCATTTAAGTTTATATATCTAAAAATCCTGTAATTTGTATGCCTAAGCCCACTATGCCAAATATTAAACAACTAACATTTTGGAGCTGCTGGATTACTATGCTAAACTTAACTATGCCATGGTATTGGTGTTCCAGTTTAGTTACCAACTAACTTTTTTATATATCATTGTTGTGGTATTTGAAACATAAAATTAAATGGCCATTTTTGACTTGTCTTTTTAGATCAGGAGCGGGAGGGGGGACAGAGCCACTTTATTGTTGCTGATCCACCTCCATGAATTTTGTCCTGTGTATGCAACCTCTGGTTCCTAGACAATTTTGGTATATTCCGGCCATTTGTAAAATACTTATATATTTTTAGTAGTCCTAAAGAGCCAAGTCTTTAAAATGTCTCATCAATTGTACAATACAAGTGCCTAATTTTTCTACAATAGATTTTCTATAGGCTTGTAACCTAATTGGATTTGCATCAAAATAGAGTGATTAACAGACCCTTTATAAGGAAAAATATGCATTAACCAATCCAGAAATTGAAATAGAAGCACTCTGATTGGTTATCACATATTAAAGCATTATTTTCTTACCAAACACAAATATGCCTTAGTAGAATTTCATTCCTTTGAGGAAGCGACCACCACACATGTCTAGAATTTTCGTTGTGCTAATTAATAAATGTTAAAACATTCAATGCGACGAAAGTAAATATGAATCAGCTCAATACAACCGAGAAAAATATAACATGTTTAGTTTCTATAAACAATCAATAAACATATCTTAGAGCACACACGTTGATTATACGCATAGACACCAGCTATCAGACTTAGCTGTTAGCTGTTCTATTTATCAGTAATTAGATCAGAATATAAAGACTCTCCGATTCGAAAACTCCATTTTGTCCAAACATGCATTGAGATTACTAGAAAATACAGAAAACTCTTTCTGCTAATTCTAGATGCATCTTTTCAATCATCCTGCTTTGTTCACTGATATTTGTGCTGATAGGCAATTTGAAATCTAATGTTTTTTTTCTTGGAAAAAAAGAGGTTTTTACAAATTTGAAGTACAAACTAATGGACTCAACTTTGATGACAAACATATTAATACAACTAGGAAAGGAAGGTTTTTGGTGAGCAAACTTCCTTTACTTAGTAGGGTGTATTGCTGTTATGAAACTCATTTGTTAAATCTATTTCTTCACCCTGTTTTTAGGACGTTTATGTTTCTCTGCAGAAAGCTCTTTTCTTGACTAGGTTGCGGTGGCAATAGCTACGAAGAAGGAATGTGTTGATCCTATCACCCATGCTTTTGATCAGATGAAGATCACACTTGCTAGATCTGTGCCTATCTAATTCTTTAGAGGGTGAAAATCCGCCTATATGTTTGAAACACTTTGCAAGTGTTGAGTTCATGAAGGAAGAAATTAATGAAGTTGTGGCATTTCTATCAGCGTCGTGTATAAAATAAGTTTAAAGTAGATTTTTAAAATGAGTCTTCTTTATATTTTCCAAAAAAGATTACTTTGTCCTAATATTTTTTTATTAGGAGGTATAGTGAACCAATCACATATTAAGAAAACGCCATTGGACTGACAACAAGAAACATAAATAGATGTGTTGGTTGTGTACACATGCCATCTGCATGAAACGTTGTTGCCTTAGACTATATGCATAAATGTAATTAGTCATCTTTGTGGCGATTTAGACCATTTGCTTAATTATATAGATCAGGATGACAGTCAACTCATTTTTGTCATGTTGTACACCCGACCAACGGGTGGGTATATCGGATTTTAGAAACGTTCTTTTCATGCGCAATCGATATCGGATTTTAACTCGAATGAATCGATAATCAAGTTGCGTTTTCACCCGGTTCGCTTGAAAACTCGAGTTTGAGAACATGAAAATCTTGAAATCGAGAAAGGGTTATCCGATTGCGATCGCTTCTTTGCCTATGATCTGTTATGAAAGATACGGAAGAGCCCTTCAAGCCGAAGGGTACCTAACCCATAGTCAAAGGCACTGCAAACCAGTTATAGCTTGACTAAACTTCATGCTATTGAAAAACAAAGTCGACAATGATGAAAAGAGTTACTAATCAAATAACTGAATCTAAATTAAAGTCATGTTGTATACCCGGCCACCGGATGGGTATAGCACTAGTTGGTAGTGGACCGAGATAATTGAAGTAGTTAGTGGACCGAACTCCAATTAGAATTGGGCCGAGATTTTAGAAATAGCTGATGGACCGAATTTCAATTAAAATTGGATTGGGATTTTAGAATTTGTTTATTTGATCCGGAATTTAATTATTTTTTAGACCGAGACTTAGGATCCAATATTTATTCGGCTGAGACTTTTCAAGACAGAAAATTTAGAAGAACCCAGTGTGTCTTACCCGGTACGTGTGTTGGGTTTAAATGTAGGTGCGAGTAGAAGCAGTTGGTTACGAGTAAGATTTCCTAGCAAGGACCTGCCGGTGAGTCTTTCTAAACCTAAATTTTAAACAATTGTGTTTAATGGTTATTTTCTAACTGTTCGCATTTCAACTATATTTATTTCAAAATGAAGAATAAGTGTGTTTGACGATTATTATGTAATTGTGTGCTTTTCAACTGCTTCTATTTCAAAATGAAGATAAATTGTGTGACAATATGTGTGATTTATACGTGTGTGACCATGCTCTAGCTTTGGTGTGAAATGGGGGTGTGTCCCATAATAATTATATATATGAATTCGTTTCATATATGGGCGGTGTGTGCCCAATTACGCTGTCACGGTGTGTGTGACCATAGCGTGTGTGTGCCTTATTGCGTTGTCACGGTGTGTGTGACTATAGCGTATGACAGTAGCATGTGTCAATGTGTGCATATTATCTTAGTGTGCTTGTTATGATTGGTATAAATGCTTTCATAACTGATTTTATAAACTGTGATATTTTTGGCGTGACTTGGTGTGGAGGGAACTCACTAGACCTCATGGTCTAACCATCGTTTTTCAAAACTAAAACCTTTTCAGGTAAGACGTGGGTCGGAGCTTGTGTTTAGAAAGAGTAGAAGAACTTCCTTTTTATGTCTACTTAGATTTCTCAGCTGTATTTAGAGTTATTTCCGCGAACCCTGTGTTGTAAATCTAGATAGCGTGATCACGTTGAGCCATTTTTGGCGTTTTAATTTAAAGATGTATCTTCTTGCAAGATAGTTTGTTTTGGGTTGTTACACTCCATGCGGACGTCCGCCCCTAAAAATCCCAAACTCATCCAAAAACCTCAGTTGCTTCTGCGGACGACCTACGAAATTCCGCATCAAACGGACGTCCGACTGGCACCTTGCGGACGTCCGCCAACTGCATTTTCTCAATTCATCCGTCTAAAATTCAAACCCAACACACTATGAACTAAATGTCTATCTTATTAACAGAAATTGGGGTGTTACATTGCATACCATACTATTCACAAAGATATGCAAGAAAAAATATAAAATAATACAAAAATACAAAAACATAAGCCCATATTTTCAAATAGTTTTTTCTTCATTTCTAGATGATATTTGACATAACGATCTATTTGATGGAGCCCCACGAACGTCATGAAGAGGACTTGGGTCCGAGGCCACACATGTTAACAAATCGAATTTAGTTAAAAATCAATCCCAAGTATTTAGATTTTAATATGTCAGTCATAAGAATCTCATTAAAACCCTAACTGGAAAAAATGTAATATATAATAGTCAGTTATACAAAAGGACAATTTACATGACTTCCAAGTAGTCAAGCTTTTGGCAATACAATAGTGAGTTATACAAAAGGAGGTACGAGATCGAGTCCCATTTTTAGAAGTTTGTCATCTTCCACCACTGAACCTCGTAACAATTGAGTTGGGTTATCAATACATACTCGATAAATATTGGAATCGAACCTATTTGATGCCAATAAACTTTTAAAGCTAGTCGGGTTTTTTTTGCTTTAAAGCACAACCCGTGTTTATGTGGACCAACTAGTCCCGCTTGTCGGGGAACTTGAATCCAAACCATATATTCGATTGTGTATCCTAGCCTTTGACATTGTTAAAAAAGGTAACAATTATAATAATTTAATAAAATCTTAAATACAACATTGATATTTAGGAGAAATAAATAAAATTATTTTTTAAAAGGTGTCCAACTTAAAATTTGGATCTAGCCATTGTAGGTTGATGAATAATTGTGAACCATGTGTTAACTATAAATACTTTCTCCTTGCATTGTTATTTTCATGCAAAATATTTTATAAATTATTTTTTTTGGAAACGACAATGCATTAAAAAGTTAGCAAGAGACTAGCAACAAATTATATGGTTTTAAAACAACTAAAAGGAGAGATTCTTCAAACACTTACATTTTTAATGCACTTCGTATTTCGCAACACCATCTACCTAAACAAATTATCAATTATGCCATCAAACATCTCTCTCATGTTTTCCGTCGTTCCCGGCCCGCAGATACGTTCCTGTTACGGATGCACCATAACGAATAACAAACCATAAAAAGAATTGCTTCAAGACAGCTACATTTCAAAGAAGAGCCCTACACCGCTCCTATACCTTCCATAGCCGCTTCTAACGATGAGTAGGTGGAGAACGGGTGATGCCACCGTCCTTGAATTAACTTTTCTCCAAACGGCCACCGCAACTTCACAAGAGAATAAGATATGATCAATTCGCTTCCGTCTCGTGCTTACAGATGGAGCAAACAATTATTTTATAAAATAATTGATTTTCTGCGATGTGAAAACATGAACAATTTTTGAAAATGATTGCACGAAAATATGTTATTATATGTACGTAAAATATGATAACGCCAAAGTCATTAATGTACGGGGATATGTGCCAAAGGAAGTACATGAATCGTTGTTGAAGTTAGTACATATGATGTATTCACCTTTGTACTTAGATATATCAATTAATGATTGTAATTAGGGCTGTAAACGAACCGAACGTTCAGCGAACCGTTCGTGAACCGTTTGGCGGGAAGTTCGTTTATGTTCGTTTATTTAATAAATGAACGAACATGAACACGAACACGTTTTTTTTGTTCGTTTAGTTAAATGAACGAACATGAACAATTGTCTCGTTCGTTCATTTATGTTCGTGAACGTTCGTTCATTTATGTTCGTTAATGTTCGTTCGTTTATGTTCGTTTATGTTCGTTTACGTTCGTTTATGTTCGTTTATGTTCATTTATGTTCGTTTATGCTTGTTTATATATATAAATATATTTATATAATATGAAATGAATGTGTAAAATCATCAAGTAAATTGATCTTTAGAA
>CM066324.1:132436500-132467500 GCA_033807775.1 Saussurea involucrata | reverse complement strand
ACAATAATTTCTAAAATAGAATGGTTGTTGGAGTTGGAAACACGTTTATCTAAAGATTTTGACTTTTGATACCTTATTTTAGATAATATATAGCATAGCTATTGAAGATGCTTTAAAATGCTCTAAATAGAAGTAGATTTAACAAGGGAAATTAATTAAAATACCCCAAGTTTGACTTTGCTTTACCAAAATACCCTAAATCTCTTTTACTTTACTAAAATGCCACAAAAATCCGCGATGGGGCCCGCGATCGCGGGCTAGGCCTACGTGGCACCCCGTGTTTGGCCAAAGTGTCCCCCGAAGCCCCTCAACTATGGTCGCGGTGACACCTTTGGTCCCTCCCCGCGGTGGAAGCCCGCGATGGGCCCGCGATAGGCCAAAAAATTACAATTTCAGCCCCTGTACTTGAACGAATCTTGCATGCTTTTACTGTTTTTTTCCACAATTATTGTACTTTGAAGACCAATTTGTGGTTAAAATTCACTGGTTTGTTTGAGATTTCAGCCATAAATATGAGTGATATGCAATCCATAATTCACACTCATTTCTTGCTCTTTCTTGATTTCTCTCTTGCTTTCTTTGTTTAAGTTGCTTTCTCTCTTGATTTCTCTCATTTCATCCACAAATGGCATCTTCATCAAACTCTAAGTCTACTGCTGAAAAAATGTCACCTAAAATTGAGATCGTCATAGCAAAAAGGGAAAAGGAGATAGAGGAACTAACACAAGAGTGGAAACAAATGATGGCCAGGAAGGAAGTCCACTTGAGAATGATCGAAGAGGAAGATAAGAAGATCAAAAGGATGAAAGGGGATATAAAATCTAGGGAGGCTCGTATTCGTCGAGAACAAGAAGCAATTCACCATATTCTGCAAGACTTCGCAATTCTTCAAGCGAAGGTAAACGACAAGCAAACTTGGATTGATGAAACTAAAGCAATTTGACTAGGTGGTGGTTGTTTTAGTTGTTTTGTATTTGTTTTTTGTTGTTTTGTATTTTTTTACTGTGTTGTTGTTTTGTGTTTTTTTTTGTTGTTTTGTACTTTGTTGCTCATGAATAAAGGTTTTTAATTTGTCTGAAAAGTGGTTCATGTGAAAAATACAACTCATAAATGTTATACAAGATTATTTCATAGCAAACACATACTAGTAAATACAGTACAAATTTATCCAAATTTGAGGCTACGGCTAGACGATGGTTTGGTTTTTGACAACCCGGGTCTACTTCTCACATACTCTGGCGAGACGAGTCTCAAAGTGTTAAGCTCCACTTTCTCGATGTACACTTCAATCACAGTATGGCCGTCAACATACTGGCGTATGTTGGCTACATCTTCGTCGGTACTTAATTCTACCAGTCCAGTCAAGAAGTCTGCATTCGACCTCTTAAAATACAACCTATTATATTTTGGTTCTTCATATTACAACTCTTTCATGACCTGTTCAAGCAGTTGCATAGAAAGATCCTCCACATCTAACATGTCAACATAAATTTCTAGACCACGAAAATAATGTCTTTTAGGTGGTTCCGTAAAGTAACCAACATGGTGGACTTTCATGGTGAACAACTGTGGATATTTATCTATTGATGAAATTAACTAATATAATTAGTTCATAGAAACAAGCAAAAAACTCAATGAAACATGAACACTAACCATATAACTCTTTGTCAGTGTCTGAAAGCGATTCAGATAAACGCCTAAAGCACCAAACATGAAGGTTTGGAGATGCCATGTAAGAATACGTTAACGAATAATATGTTATCTTTTATGTGTTTACGACTAATCTAGCGTAGGTTATTTATAGGCAAATGTGGATGTTTTTACTACACTTAGGAAAATGTCTTTGATCTAACACAACTTAGGTCCCTGCCTTTTCTCTAACACAACTCCGGTCCCTATCAACGCTGTCATATGATATAGTTCTATATAACCATTACTATTCTCTCCAATTAGACTACTAACATTATGATCATCATCCCATGTTCATCATATGATAAGTTATGTTTGATAAATTATAACGCACTAAACATACAGGTATAAAGATGTACAATGTCCCCACTTAAACAGCCGAGTACACAAGAATTCCGAATCTCTGTGCACTTCACATCCCGTATAGGTTGGCTGATTGGAGTTTTAAGCCGATGAACCACGGTTAGGTTGGATACATCATGCAAGGTCAAGTCAGAGGTTACCTCATTCGGATAAACAAACATGGGGTTTTGTTTGTTAATGATGCTAGATTTTGGTAGCCGTACTCTAGATTTTGGTAGCCGTACTCAACTCCTGTAGTGAAATTGAGGATAAATGGATTGTATTTAAGCATGTGTATCTCTAGATTATTTTTGAAATCCATAGATTACACACTGAAGAGAGTGGTAATCTAATATGTGATCCATATTGGTTGTGCTTAAAGGGTAAGATATTCATTTTGCTTATATATAATAATATATATGATAATTCCATATCACCAACAATATCATTTACATACAATATTTATCATCCAAATCAAGGGAAATCAGCGTTCAGATCAACAGTATCATGTGATATAGTTCCATATGGTTCAAGTTTCGACTGGCCCGCGGTGTTACTTAGTTGAGTGCTTATGCGTCTACTCCTTGGCACGATTGAAGGGGCGGGATTTGGACACTCTCCACGAGTATGTCCTACGCATTGGCACCGAGTACATCTTCGCTGTATCGAACCTTCACCACGTGATGGACGTCGGTCGTTCTTTCTCGGTCTCCCTGCTCTATTCTTATCGATTAAAGGTGGATAGCATGGCGGAAGGGGGTCCGGTGGATACACCCATGCTTCAGGGGTCCAGCTGGGTTTATTACCTCTACATATGTTCTCCGGTAATATTCGGACCTGAAGAAAGGTACAGCCAAGTCGCTGCAATCTCTACGACCCATATAAATTGCCGCGGCGATGGCATGATCGCACGGTAACCCAGATTTTTCCCATTCGTGACACGAACAAGTGTGGTCGGTCATATACACAATCGCGTGAATATGGTCATCCTGAACCTCGTACCTTCCATACCCAATTTCTCTTAACGTCCATGTCGCCGCACGACGCGCCCTGTTCTGAACTATCTCCTCCGCCGTTGGTGTGAGTGCATTTTGCATCTCAGGTCCTTTTCGGCGTCGAAGTTGGTACCACTCTTGTTGAAAGCTTCGAAAGTAGTCCATAAGATTAACAATCGGACATCTACGCGCAAAACGGGAGAGTGCATTCACCGACTCTACACTATTGGAGGTCAGAATGTCATATCGTTGTCTAGGAAAATGGGTCGCGGACCACCTCTCCGGTCCAGCTTCGTCCATGACTTTGGCTGCTTCCTTGGCACTAAATCGTAGCAGATTCATGTACCGGTTAAACTCCCAATCCGTATATGCTATGCATGCCGTCCAGTAGACATCCTTGTAGGTGGTAATACGTTTGTCCCTGGTTTTGGCGTTCATCTCCAAATGTCGACAACATATGGCGTGAGGGGCGTTTGGGTACATGGCAGAGATTGCGACGCTTATGGAAGGAGCCCTGTCGGACATAAACATCAACCTTTGCGGGTCTTCGATAGCTTGTCTCAACATGGACAGAAACCAAGTCCACTCGTCCCTGGTTTCGGACTTGCCTACGCCGAAAGCTACTGGAACGGTGGAGTTATCCCCGTCCATAGCAACCACCAGGAACATCATACCCATGTAACGTCCCTTTAAATGGGCTGCGTCTATTACAAGGACACGACGTAGATTTGCCAGAAATGTGCGGATCTGCAAAAACATAGGTGGTTTTCCTTTATAAATGTTATAGTTTATAATGTGTAAACATACGACGTGTTAAAATACGTACCGCGGGTCCAAGGGTCACAAAGCACATCTCAAACCGTCCATGTGAATCGGTCCGTAGCTGCGTGACAGTACCAGGGTTCTGCAGCTGCAAATTATATAAATATGTTGGGAGTCGTTCATACGACTCCTCGAACGTGCCTCTCACCAATAGCAGTGCCTTGCATCGCGCACGCCAAGCTTGGTGGTAACCAATCGTGACGTCGAACTGCTGGTGAACATCGTGGACGATGTCCTTTGGACGCAATGACCTGCTAACATTAAGAAATTTGTTTTCAGTATCGCACCCAAAGTCCTTTTGATGGCTTGTTTGTGGTGGGGATTCAGTTGCGTCCTCGTACAAGTGTGTACGTCGTGCAAGTTTCTAATAAGTAACGCCCCTCCTTTGGGACCCGCGGAAACCGCGTACATCCTCCACTCACAGTTTTCTCTCGTACATTCAACTATGTATTTGCTTTTGTCAGATTTCGACGTGTGACTTTCGAAACCCTCTTTCAAGAACTTAAGTCCGACCTGACTTGCCAAGTCATCTTTCAAATCAAATATTTGACCTACTCTTAACCTTTCATTGAGGTTATAAGGTGTAGGTTCGTAGGTTTGTGTCTGGGTATTCTGGTCTGGAAGAATAGGGGGCATATCAAAAAAGTCATTTATCTGACTATGTGATTTTCTACTAGGGGTATATTCTTCGTGATCATCACTATCGGTATCTGATCTGTCTATATCAACATTACCCGTTTTGAAAACATAGGTTTCGTCATCAGCAACTCCAGCACAACGTCCTTCTTGTGGTTGTTGTTGTTGCGTCTCCAGAACATAATCAGGAATACTGTCGTTAAGACCATATGCATGATCCAAATGAACTGTTGGGACGTGGGACGGCTGAAATTGAGAATCAGGCAGCTCTATTTGGAGGTCTTCGTCATCAGCGTCGTCGTCACCGTCGTCGTCACCGTCGTCGTCACCTTCGTCATCGTCTTCGTCGGATTCGACATACACAAAAAGTAATGGCGGTATTTCTGAATCAACTGCAAAGTGCAGAAACCCAGAGATATCCCCATCGTTGGATAACTCCACAAATGACCCATCACCATTCTTAAACACTAACTTGCAAACAGCAAAAGGGTTGATTCCACATTTTTGCATGGCGTTTGCAACAAACTTCTGATGAGAAACGTTTACTGGCATTTTTACACCATGCTTAGATTTATAAGCAAATTTCCACTCATTGTTATCTTGAACCCATTCACCATCGAAACAGAAATATAGCTTAGTTTTTGCAACAGATGAACTCATTTTTTCAGTAGTATCTCAAAAACAAAATATTGAAGAAAGAAAGCAAGAAAGAAGTATGGAATCGGTGTGGATTATGGATTGCATTTTACATCTATTTATGGATGAAACAACCAACATTGATGACAACCAATCTCTCATTTCATCCACAAATTGGTATTCCAAATACACTGATTCAACATTGATGAAAACATGTCAGTGAATTTTAACCACAAATTGGTCTTCAAAGTACAATAGTTGTGAAAAAAAACAGTAAAAGCATGCAAGATTTGTTCAAGTACACGGGGCTGAAATTGTAAATTTTTGGCCCATCGCGGGCTTCCACCGCGAAGAGGGACCAAAGGTGTCACCACGACCATAGTTGACGGGCTCTGCGTGACACTTTGGCCAAACACGGGGTGCCACGTAGGCTAGTCTGCGATCGCGGGCCCCATCGCGGATTTTTGTGGCATTTTAGCAAAGTGAAAGAGATTTAGGGTATTTTAGTAAGTCAAAGTCAAACTTTGGATATTTTAATTAAATTCCCATTTAACAATGTGTAAAGTGTAATTAACCTCCCTTAAATCGAGGGTGTTGCAATAATATGACCAGTAAAACTTTCTTGTATGCTAAAATTAGAAAAAATATTTTATTTTTTCCATCAATAAGAGACATTTGAATTAAAAGTTTAAGGAGAGAGAAATAATATTTTATTAATGTGTTGATTATTTTAATATTTAATTAATACTATAATTTCTAAAATAAAATGACTGTTGGAGTTGGAAACATGTTTTTCTAAATATTTTGACTTTTGATACTCTATTTTAAAGAAAATATAGCATAGCTATTGAAGATGTTTTAAAATGCTCTAACTAGAAGTAGATTTAACAAAGTGTAAAGTGTAATTAACCTCCCTTAAATCAAGGGTGTTGCAATAATATGACCAGTAAACCTTGTATTATTGTAATGATTATTTAAACAAACAATAAAAATAAAAATTTATCAAATAAAGCTGATAAGTAAACAGGTGTTCAAAATCTATGTAAATGTTGACGTAAATGATTGATAGATAGGGAAAGAAGAGGGAGAACATATTTTTATTGGTCAAATTCAATATTTTGTTCAATATTTTATAATATTATAAGAGCATATCTAAAATAGAATGTGATTTTTCAGTTATAATTTTTCTCCATCAGTTTTTCTAAAACTATCTCCAAAATAAATACATACATGTATACATGATCCTTTTTCGGCTTTTTCTCGGCCAATCCTTGATCGTTTTTTCGGTCGTTCACCGACCATTTGTAGAAAATTTGGAGTGTATGAGAAAAGATATTTTCAAAGTAAAGATGGTTCTTTCCTTGAGAATACTCCAAGTAATTATATAAAAATGCTTTTGAACTAATTCAATGGTTTCTTTTTCATCCAAATCTAATAAACCAACCATTTGACCTCATCAACAACATAAAAACACCATATTTAAAAGATAAAATAACTTTGTTAATATAATACTCAATATTTGTTTTAGAGTAATTTATACTTCTCATCCCTATGGTTTGTTCATAATTTCTATTTTGGTCCATGTGGTATAAAATTGCAATTTTTGTCTCTATAGTTTGTATTTCTTTGTATTTTTATCCATGAACTAATTTCTATCTGTTAATTACAAGGGACTAAAAAATAAAGAATTGTAAACCATAGAAACCGAAACAATAATAAGTTTTAAATCATAAAAAACAAAAATAGCAACGATTAGTAAACTATAAGGACGAAAAGCGTAGCTTTTAAACCATAGGGATAAAAATCACAATTTTTAACAAACCATAAGAAAAAAACGACACTTACTCTTGTTTTTAATTATGGGTGGTTAACCAAACGCTTACTGCATGTCATTTATATTTTTGATGAACATGACAAGGAACTAGAATCTTATCCGATAAGGACATGATAAATACCAAAAATCTTACTTGATAAGTGAGGAATAAGACTCTAATTACCCAGTAAGCACTTATCGGATAAAAGACGTTTACTAATAAACCAATTTGATAGCTAGTAATTCTACACGATAAAGTAAATAACGGTAGTGCTCTTGTTGGGAAGCGTAAACTCCCCTTAATAATTTATTTGCTAAAATGAAAATTAGCAATGAACCCAACTTCGTTTTTGTTTCTCTAACCCGTTTATTTGGTGTTTTTGATGTAAATAAGTTTATGTTGTTAACTGTATGTAGATGATCTAAAAATGTAGTTATTATATATCAGAATATTATTAACATGCACACCTAAATCATGTAAACTATTATTTTCTATAACTATTGAATTGTTAGACATATATTTTTTCTTGTGACGATTTTGGAATTTTGGCTCGTCACAACGTATTTGAACCCTTGTTGGAATAGGTCTAAGCACGTTTATTACGACCAATAAATAATAATCAATTAAAATTACATAAAAATAAATCTAGGATATGAAAATGTCTATAAATGAAATGAAATGAAATTAACCTACCATACCCATATTAGTCACCCGTCATTACAAAATTAAGACTTGAACAACATAATTAGTTGAATGTATCCAATGTTGACATATTTGACACTTTATACTATGTGTTACTTTTTCCACATGTTTTTTTAATTAATAAAAATATGTCATATCTCATAAGCTAGTTTTTTATGTCCCATTATTTTTGCTATAAAAACATCACCATGTTGCATGCTTCATCTCACATTTTTCTCGAGCTATCAAAGTTAACCAAAAAAACAAGTGATCATTTCTCAACAATGACATCTCGTTTGTTTGTATGCATTCTCCTCGTGGCAAGTTGTTCACTTTCTATGGCTTCAGATCCAAGTCCTCTACAGGACTTTTGTGTTGCTGCACAAAATAGTCGAGGTAAAAACTAATTTTAAAATGTTAAAACATCGTCTAATGTTTATGATTCGAAAATATGACATTTATGTATGTGCCTAACTATGAGTTCCTTATTTTGTTTTTATAGTATTCGTGAATGGTGAGGTATGCAAAGATCCAAAGCTTGTGCGAGCAAACGATTTCTTTTTTAGTGGGCTCCACCTAAGGGGAGATACATCAAACGCGGCTGGATTTAACGTGACTACAGTGAGTGTAGCAGAGTTACCGGGACTCAACACTTTTGGTATTTCAATGGCTCGTATCGACTTTGCTCCATGGGGTATTAACCCTCCACACACGCACCCTAGGGCCACTGAAATCTTGACGGTCATAGAAGGCAATATTGAAGTCGGTTTTGTCACATCTAACCCTGAAAACCGTCTCATCACTAAAAAACTTCAAAAGGGTGATGTTTTCGTTTTTCCACAAGGTCTGGTTCATTTCCAAAGGAACGTCGGAAATGAAGATGCTTTTGTTATTGCAGCTCTGAGTAGCCAAAATCCGGGTGCCATTACCATTGCAAATGCGGTGTTCGGTTCTAACCCAAATATCGATGAAGATCTTCTTGCAAAGGCTTTCCAAGTGGGCAAGAAGGTCGTTGATCAAATTAAATCAAAATTCTAGTCCTTGATGTGGTCTTCAAATGTCGGGTTTAATAACTTATAATTTTCAATTTCGTGATATTCGTAGGCTTATGTTTGTGTTATAATATTTAAGAGTGAATAAAAGAAATATACATTATATTGATTGTCATTTATATTTCTATTATTGAACTACTCCAAATCGTATAAGATCCTAACTCAAAATCCTGATAATTAATGAGGCATTTACTGACATTTTAAAAAAATGCATAGTTAAAAATATGAATTAGCATTTCCTTCTATACCAAGAAACCTTAAATCCTTGAAGTTTGAACATACATATGTACCTTTATATAAAGTTTGTGTATATTGAAACAGACGGATGATCGTGTGAGAATAGAAGTTAAGGTGCGAAGCGTACGCAGAGATTTGGACTCTTAATCACTTTTAATTAGTGTTGATCTAATGGTTCAAACTAAGTCCTAAAATGGGATACCATGCTCGATAAGGCATGAGTTCTAATATAATAAGTGTTTCTTCATAAAAACATCCATGAATTTGATCAATTACTCTTCGTGCTTTGTAAGCAGACATAGATATATGTTGACCTAAAGCGTATACTTCTATTAATTAAACCAAGTATTAGTTTAGAAGAGAATTTTCAATTGATCTTCAAATCGGATTGATCCAAGGGTGGAGATTTGTTCTTCTCTTTCTCACGATAACTATTATTCTTACTGAAACCAACTCTATTAAAACAATCCCATAAAACTAATTAAGATTATAAATCCCATATTCCGAAATCATGAAAAAACAAAAACGATAGAGTTAGAATTTTATGCATAAAATTACGTGATCGCCCCTGTTTTTCTACAATGAAGTGTGTGTTTGTAGTTATATACAAGATCATAAGCCTTAGAATTGAGAATAAAACCTCAATTGACTGGAAATCGCCATACTTATTTTCAGTGGATTTTGTATTCACTCAACGCTCAACAGATTCGAAGGATGCTTATAAAACACGTTAAGAAAAAAAATTGACTCAATCTACCATAATCGCATGGGTAACACTCAGAACTCGAGCTTTTTGACTCAATCTATTGATTCGATCTCCATATCTGATATAATTAAGATATGAAGTTATCTATCGGGACCAATTCAAACACATACTACAATGGTTTCTTGCATTTAATTTTCACCCTATTTAGCCTTTTTATTTAAACTGACCATTTCTTTAGCATCTTAATGAGCTTAATGGGACTTACAACTTATTCAATCAGCTATATGTGAATGTTTGGTAGTGACTTTAATGAAATCAAAAATGATTTTAAGAAAATTGCATAAATATCTCAAGTAACTTACTTTTACTTTTTATTAAAGTTTAATGAATTAAAAGTTGAATTGTTTTAGTTATATATGTATAATTACTTTTAAACCTTGAAACATTCAAAATAATCTCATAATCAATATCTACTAAATCAACCGGTCACCATGTACACGAACATTAAATTTATCGATCAAAAAACTGTATTCCAAGTCTCATAAAATTAGTTAAACGTAAGTTAATCCAGACATCCATGGTGAACAAAAGAAAAATTATTAACGGATGTCGGTCCCAGAATTTTGGTCGAGCTGGTGCACATTTAAATTGTATCAAATGTTGGCAAAGCCGCTCGATGTATTTTAGTCGAATTCCGCTCTTTGGGGATTTTATTTATGGTTTTTGGTTGATTTCTAAAGAGTTTTTCGGTTTTTTGGTTGATTTTGAGAGTTTTTGATGTTTAGGTTGATTTCGAGATAATTTTCACTTTTTCTAGTACTAATCTAAAGATTCAACACGGGTGAACTTGAGCTTTTGTTTATTTTAATTAAAAAAATGGAACTCATGTTCTAGATTTTAGAACTAAAGGTGAAGGGTTAAACAAAAATATTAATTTAAAAAAGATAAATAGATAACTCATGTGAATGTTATTTATATTACATCCGAGTCATTATACATATAACGTTCTTTTTTGTTATTTGTACCCTAGTAGGAATGAATATGATAATGTCAATTGTGATCACTATTATAAATATGATTTTTATACGTGCTTAGTTATACGTGATTTTTGTTGTTTTTACAAAAACCGTGTATAGAGGATAAATCTGGACCCTTTTTACACGGTTAAGGCTGAACCGTTGCTATAAATAAGATTTTATACGCAGTTCTAAATTAACAACCGTGTATAAAAGGTACTCGACAATTACAAACGGTTGCATCGAAATAACCGCGTACAAAGATTACCTTTATACGCGGTTGTGTGTTAAAGGTACCTTTACACACGGTTTTGAGCAAGAAACCGCGTATAAAAGTAAAACCCCTTTGTTAAAAACCGCGTACAAAGGTTACATTTTACGCATTCATCATTCCATAAAAATAAATCTAAAATATGAAAATAAATAAAAATGAAAAGTAATTGAATTGATCATACCCACATTAGACTTCCATCTTTATTGAATTATGAATCGAACAACATAGTTGAAATATATCTTGATGTATTTGATGACTTTATCGTTGTAATACTCTTTCCACATGGTTATTTTTTTAATTGACTACAATATGTCATATGCTAGTTTTTTTGTTCGAATGTTTCTGCTATAAAAACATTTCTAAGTAACATACCTTATCACATAGATTTCTCGAGCCACCAAAGTTCATCAAATAACAAATTAATTTCCACTTCTCAACAATGGCATCTCGATTGCTTTTAATCACTCTCTTAGTGGCGAGTTGCTCGCTAAATTTGGCTTCAGAACCAAGTCCTCTCCAGGACTTTTGTGTTGCCGATCAAAATAGGCGAGGTAAACACAATTATGAAATGTCGATAAATTAATGCTCTAACACTAATGCTTTGAAAATACTTAGTACTTTTACGGGCTTAAGAGTTTCTATTTTTGTTTTAACAGTACTCGTGAACGGTGTGGTGTGTAAAGATCCAAATCTTGTGCAAGCCGATGATTTCCTTTTTAGTGGGCTCCATCTTATGGGAGATACATCGAATGCAGTTGGATCGAACGTGACTGTCGTGACAGTAGCACAGTTACCGGGACTCAACACTTTTGGTGTTTCAATGGCTCGTATTGACTTCGCACCACAGGGTATTAACCCTCCTCACACGCACCCTCGGGCCACTGAAATATTGGTTGTCATTAATGGTAGTATTGAGGTCGGGTTTGTAACATCTAACCCTGACAACCGTCTCTTGACAAAAGTACTTCAGATGGGTGATGTTTTTGTGTTCCCACAAGGTCTAATTCACTTCCAAAGGAACGTCGGACATGGCTACGCTGTTGCCATTGCAGGTTTGAGCAGCCAAAATCCCGGTGCCATTACCATTGCAAATGCTGTGTTTGGATCAAATCCAGATATCAACGCAGATATTCTTGCAAAGGCTTTCCAAGTGGACAAAAATATCGTTTATCAAATTCAATCAAAATTCTAGACCTTTGTGTCATGTTTATTGTTGGTATTGTTAACTTATAAGTTCCAACTTCTTGATATGTGTTTATTTTGTTTCGTCTTTGTTATATATAAAAGTGAATAAAAGTTTTATATATATTATTTTGAAGGTCCCTTTCCAAATTAACTCAATACCCTAAGTATTAATCAAACATTCATGGTTGAAAAGAGTATTTAGTGATTACAATCATTAATTGATATATCTAAGTACAAAGGTGAATACATCATATGTGCTAACTTCAACAACGATTCATGTACTTCCTTTGGCACATATCCCCGTACATTAATGACTTTAGCAATTCAACGTTCCCATGGTTCGATCCTTCCCCGTGGGTTCGAATGCCCATCATGAGACTTTAATTTTTCTGAGGATCCTCAGACGTAAATACATATATAGATACAGAAACGTGATTAACGAAATAAAACATACCTTTAGCCATGGTTGCGTTTGCAAGTCGATATCTTGACGACAACAATGGGAAACACGAGAATCTTCTTAGTTACGGCCTCGATCATCTATCAATAATCTTGTTTTTCACAATTCCAAATAGAAGTTCATATATATATATATATATGCTGGGTATCAAATACAAAGCTTTTCAAAGGGTTTTTATGCATTGTAATAAAAGGTTTTTTTGATAAAAGGGTTGGCGTATACCAATCTCTTATTGCAATAGCTTTTTGGAGAAAAAAAAGGTTGATGAAAAATGTTTTTGGAAAAGGTTTTAGGAATAGGTTTTTGATAAATAAAGTTTAGTGAAAATCTATGTGACAAAAATAAAAAGTCATTAAATCGTGGATGCTCTAAAAGGTTGGCATACACTAACCCTTTTATCAAAAAGTCTTTTACTCCAATACATAAAAACCCTTTAAAAAACTTTTTATAATAGTAAAAACTCATTAAAGACTTATGCATTAAAGATTCTCTGATAGTTAACACATGGTTTACAACTATTCATCAACCTACAATGACTAGATCCAAATTTTAAGTTTGATACCTTCAAAAAAATTATTATATTTATTTCTCATAAATATAAATATTGTATTTAAGATTTTATTAAACTATTATAACTGTTACCTTTTTTTACAATGTCAAAGGCCAAAATACACAATCCAATATATGGTCATTGGTTTGGATTCGAGTTCCCCAACAAGTGGGACTAGTTTGTCCGCATAAACGCGGGTTGTGCTTTAAAGCAAAAAAAAAACAGACAAATGCTTACCACTACGCCAAAAGCAATTGCTGGTGGAGA
This sequence comes from Saussurea involucrata, assembly GCA_033807775.1. Classification (NCBI taxonomy): domain Eukaryota; kingdom Viridiplantae; phylum Streptophyta; class Magnoliopsida; order Asterales; family Asteraceae; genus Saussurea; species Saussurea involucrata. The sequence continues at coordinate 132,454,138 of CM066324.1, read as the reverse complement.
AGGCGCAACTTATTTCCATATAGCGTAGCAGCCAGCGTCACGTTTCAATTTAGAAAGATGCTGGTCAATGACCCAACAAGTTTATTGGCATCAAATAGGTTCGATTCCAACATTTATCGAGTATGTATTGATAACCCAACTCAATTGTTACGAGGTTCAGTGGTGGAAGATGAGAAACTTCTAAAAATGGGACTCGATCTCATACCTCCGTTTGTATAACTCACTAGTGTATTGCCAAAAGTTTCATTCTTGACTACTTGGGAGTCATGTAAATTGTCCTTTTGTATAACTGTAACAACCCAAAAATAAAACAGGACAAACATGGCATTAAATCATAAACATTACAAAACTGGGTCCCAAATTTTCATTACATCACTTTCCAAAACTTAGGTTGGCGAAAACTACCTATACACAACTGAGAACGTACTAGCTTCTAAAAGTGGCACAGTCACCGTCTCTATCTGCATCTTGCTCACTTACCTGAGCCTCCTACTACTTGCTTTCCTGAAAATGGTTTAGTTTTGAAAAGCGAGGGTTAGACCAAAAGGTCTAGTGAATTCCCTCCGTAAACAACATATATCAATAGTGTAAAATCATTTTATAAAGCTAATTAACATTCTCCACATAAGCATAAATCATGGTACTGCACAGTGTTTGAGGATCACATAAGCTAACCGCGATCGGGGCCCAAACAGACTCCCTTCTCGCCTCATACCGGGGCCCAAGCAGACTCCCCTCTATCCGAGTAGGAAGGAAACGAATTCCCTCCTACAAGCTCGTCACAAATCCGAGTAAGAAGGAAACGAATTTCCTCCTACAAGCTCGTCACAATTTCTCAAGGGATCATCGGATCTCGAGGTACTCAGATCCCACTGTGCAGACCGACTCCATATAACATACACATAGTTCATCATAAATCATGAAACATGAAATCCGTGTAAGACTTTATAAATCATTTCATCTTGCTGAATAATCATTTCGGTAAAACATACTTTTCATGGGAAAGCATACGTAAAAGCTTGTAAATAAATCATGTTCGTAAATACACCATAATCAGTAAAAAAACATTTTAACTTTCATTCCACATAAAAAGGGTTAAGGAAACTCACCTGATAGCAGTTACTTTCCTAACCACGAATCTCGTTCCGAACCGTCCTTACACGTAAAGCATAATTCATAACTTAATAAGTGACACTCAACTTCTGATCCTAGATCCTTTTCTAATTTGAACCCAATTAATGAATTCGAATCATTAATTAATAAATACTGGGTCTTTTTAATCATTACCGGATCTTAAAATAAAACTAAGCCCAATTAATTATTCCCAACCATTAGTTTAGGTGTCGGGTCTCTATGCCCAAAAAATCAATTATGATTTCTGACCCAATATGCGATAACTCTGGATAAATTAACATTAGACACCTAAAAAGATAATTCTGGATCCGTGATTGGTTCCGGATCTCATCTCAAACTCCGGCCCAACATCACATAGCCCAAGTCCGGTGTTTAAATAAATTAGGATTTCAGATCTGCCATGATTTCGGATCTGCCATGATTCCGGATCTGGTCCATGTGCGAGGTAATTCCGGATCCAGATTAAGTGGATTCCGGATCCACTAGAGTGAGGGTCCAATTCCGGAACTTTGAGTTTCGGATCCACATACATCGAAGTCCAATTCCGGCCCATGTTTAAATAAATTTTGGGACTTACTTTATGTGCAATACCGGATCAACTTTAATTCCGGCCCAGTGAAGGTTCCGGATCTAGGCCCACGTTCCGGTATTTGCTCTATTTCCGGAACCGATGGAATTTAGATTCCGGATTTACTAGTTCCGGATCCTGATTTTTACAAATTCTGGAACTATCAGTTCCGGTAGTATCAATTCTGGATTAGACGAACAACAAGTCCAGACTCTCCTAATCATCTTAAAACCAGAGACTCAGCCATAAATTTCTTTTTCGTAAGTTGCAAAGTTCTTAACCTTAACCTCAAAAACTCACAAAAACCTTCAATTTAACATTACCCAATTTCAATATAGAGTTAAACCCCATTGTTAAATCTTAGAAAGATCTTCCCAACTCAAGCAGTGAAGAAACTAACAATTGATTAACCCAGAACTCTTAGACAGTAAAGAAATTCATGGAGGAATCGATTTCATACCAGATTATACGTTCTCCTTTTGAAATCAATGCCGAATGCTTTCTTCCCTTTCTGCTCTTCTTCTCAGCCGCCAACACCAATAAAAATACTGAACAATAAATGATAACCTAGGGATCCCCACCAATTTATATCTATCCTAAATTGCACAAAGGGTCCCTTAACTTAACTTTCATGTCTTAGACATTAGCCACCAAACTTTCACACTTTCTAGAAACCCGGTTGTTACAATAACTGACTATTATATATAACATTTTTTCCGGTTAGGGTTTTAATGAGCTTCTTGTGACAACATATTTCATTCTAAATACTTAGGATTGATTTTTACCTCAATTCGATTTGTTAACATGTGTGGCCTTGGACCCAAGTCTTCTTCATGACGTTCGTGGGGCTCCATCAAATAAACCGTTATGTCAAATATCATCTAGAAATGGTAAAAAAACTATTTGAAAATATGGGCTTATGTTTTTGTATTTTTGTATTCTTTTATGTTTTTTTTTGCATATCTTTGTGAATAGTATGGTATGCAATGTAACACCCCAATTTCTGTTAATAAGATAGACATTTAGTTCATAGTTTATTGGGTTTGACTTTTAGAAGGAAGAATTGAGAAAATGGAGTTGGCGGACGTCCACAGGGTGCCAGTCGGACGTCCGTGTGATGCGGAATTACGCAGGTCGTCCGTGGAAGCAACAGAGGTTTTTGGCCGAGTTTGGGATTTTTAGGGGCGGACGTCCGCATGGAGCCAGCCGGACGTCCGCTAGGCGTGTGACGAATTTTCTCCTTTTTCTCCCCAAATCTCACTTTTCTCTCTTTCACTTTACCAAAATTAGATTTCACTCCCTCCTCTCCATTTTAGGGCGATTTTCTCCTCCCTCTAAGGTAATCTCTAGTTTCCCTCATCTCACTTCATTTATTGTGATGCCATGGTCATTAATGGCATCCCTTACCCTTTTAGGTGGTGATTGTTAAGAAGCTCTCAAGTGTTCTAAGCTCTAAGTGCTTAAAGGGTCTCCTCTTCCACTTTCTAGGGTTTGGGTTTTCTATAAAACCCTCTAAGGTGAGTTATCCTCAACCTCAACTCATATACATGTTATTATAAATGATTCTAACTTATTTATGTCTTCTATTTCTCATATTTATGGTTGTACTTTTAACCCAAAAGAGTTTTGATAATCATAAGGTTTTGTTATGTAAAATGGTTGGAAAACTTGGAGTATTTAACTCTCCTTGGTTTGTTCATGAGTTCCCACTTATATTTACTACTTTGGTTTGATGAAAAATGATTTTGACCACTTTAGGTCAAAATCTAGGGTTTTGATAAATTGGGGGATTTTAAGGGAAACATTAATAAAAAGGGGATTTGAAGTTGGGTTATAGATTAAATGACTATTTGAAAATATCATGATACTTCAATATTTATTATTATGTCATGATGAGTTGTCCCCACATTTGATGAGTGTTATCATTATCCATGTTTATAAAGTTTGCTTGTTGGTAATAATAGTATTGGCTTATTTGAGAGTCGGGACTTGTAGTTTGAGTGTAATGGATCCATAGACACTAGAGTCATAGCACGGAATAGGCATTGGGATCCATGATAAGTAAGATGTGGACCTATATGGTCGGGCATCGTCTCATGGGCAGTAAGGTGTAATTCCAAAGTGTTTGTTTGTGGATTTAGAGTGACCCACTGTATAGACCAGGAGTGGTTGAAATTGGATCTCATTCGAAAATATGACATTTATGTATGTGCCTAACTATGAGTTCCTTATTTTGTTTTTATAGTATTCGTGAATGGTGAGGTATGCAAAGATCCAAAGCTTGTGCGAGCAAACGATTTCTTTTTTAGTGGGCTCCACCTAAGGGGAGATACATCAAACGCGGCTGGATTTAACGTGACTACAGTGAGTGTAGCAGAGTTACCGGGACTCAACACTTTTGGTATTTCAATGGCTCGTATCGACTTTGCTCCATGGGGTATTAACCCTCCACACACGCACCCTAGGGCCACTGAAATCTTGACGGTCATAGAAGGCAATATTGAAGTCGGTTTTGTCACATCTAACCCTGAAAACCGTCTCATCACTAAAAAACTTCAAAAGGGTGATGTTTTCGTTTTTCCACAAGGTCTGGTTCATTTCCAAAGGAACGTCGGAAATGATGATGCTTTTGTTATTGCAGCTCTGAGTAGCCAAAATCCGGGTGCCATTACCATTGCAAATGCGGTGTTCGGTTCTAACCCAAATATCGATGAAGATCTTCTTGCAAAGGCTTTCCAAGTGGACAAGAAGGTCGTTGATCAAATTAAATCAAAATTCTAGTCCTTGATGTGGTCTTCAAATGTCGGGTTTAATAACTTATAATTTTCAATTTCGTGATATTCGTAGGCTTATGTTTGTGCTATAATATTTAAGAGTGAATAAAAGAAATATACATTATATTGATTGTCATTTATATTTCTATTATTGAACTACTCCAAATCGTATAAGATCCTAACTCAAAATCCTGATAATTAATGAGGCATTTACTGACATTTTTAAAAAATGCATCGCTAAAAATATGAATTAGCATTTCCTTCTATACCAAGAAACCTTAAATCCTTGAAGTTTGAACATATATATGTACCTTTATATAAAGTTTGTGTATATTGAAACAGACGGATGATCGTGTGAGAATAGAAGTTAAGGTGTGAAGTGTACGCAAAGATTTGGACTCTTAATCACTTTTAATTAGTGTTGATCTAATGGTTCAAACTAAGTCCTAAAATGGGATACCATGCTCGATAAGGCATGAGTTCTAATATAATAAGTGTTTCTTCATAAAAACATCCATGAATTTGATCAATTACTCTTCGTGCTTTGTAAGCAGACATAGATATATGTTGACCTAAAGCGTATACTTCTGTTAATTAAACCAAGTATTAGTTTAGAAGAGAATTTTCAATTGATCTTCAAATCGGATTGATCCAAGGGTGGAGATTTGTTCTTCTCTTTCTCACGATAACTATTATTCTTACTGAAACCAACTCTATTAAAACAATCCCAGAAAACTAATTAAGATTATAAATCCCATATTTCGAAATCATGAAAAAACAAAAACGATAGAGTTAGAATTTTATGCATAAAATTACGTGATCGCCCCTGTTTTTCTACAATGAAGTGTGTGTTTGTAGTTATATACAAGATCATAAGCCTTAGAATTGAGAATAAAACCTCAATTGACTGGAAATCGCCATACTTATTTTCAGTGGATTTTGTATTCACTCAACGCTCAACAGATTCGAAGGATGCTTATAAAACACGTTAAGAAAAAAAATTGACTCAATCTACCGATAGTCACATGGGTAACACTCAGAACTCGAGCTTTTTGACTCAATCTATTGATTCAATCTCCATATCTGATATAATTAAGATATGAAGTTATCTATCGAGACCAATTCAAACACATACTACAATGGTTTCTTGCATTTAATTTTCACCCTATTTAGCCTTTTTATTTAAACTGACCATTTCTTTAGCATCTTAATGAGCTTAATGGGACTTACAACTTATTCAATCAGCTATATGTGAATGTTTGGTAGTGACTTTAATGAAATAAAAATGATTTTAAGAAAATTGCATAAATATCTCAAGTAACTTACTTTTACTTTTTATTAAAGTTTAATGAATTAAAAGTTGAATTGTTTTGGTTACTAAATCAACCAGTCACCATGTACACGAACATTAAATTTATCGATCAAAAAACTGTATTCCAAGTCTCATAAAATTAGTTAAACGTAAGTTAATCCAGACATCCATGGTGAACAAAAGAAAAATTATTAACGGATGGCGGTCCCAGAATTTTGGTCGAGCTGGTGCACATTTAAATTGTATCAAATGTTGGCAAAGCCGCTCGATGTATTTTAGTCGAATTCCGCTCTTTGGGGATTTTATTTATGGTTTTTGGTTGATTTCTAAAGAGTTTTTCGGTTTTTTGGTTGATTTTGAGAGTTTTTGATGTTTAGGTTGATTTCGAGATAATTTTCACTTTTTCTAGTACTAATCTAAAGATTCAACACGGGTGAAAACTTGAGCTTCTGTTTATTTTAATTAAAAAAATGGAACTCATGTTCTAGATTTTAGAACTAAAGGTGAAGGGTTAAACAAAAATATTAATTTAAAAAAGATAAATAGATAACTCATGTGAATGTTATTTATATTACATCCGAGTCATTATACATATAACGTTCTTTTTTGTTATTTGTACCCTAGTAGGAATGAATATGATAATGTCAATTGTGATCACTATTATAAATATGATTTTTATACGTGCTTAGTTATACGTGATTTTTGTTGTTTTTACAAAAACCGTGTATAGAGGATAAATCCGGACCCTTTTTACACGGTTAAGGCTGAACCGTTGCTATAAATAAGATTTTATACGCAGTATTAATTTAAAAACCGTGTATAAAAGGTACTCGACAATTACAAACGGTTGCATCGAAATAACCGCGTACAAAGATTACCTTTATACGCGGTTGTGTGTTAAAGGTACCTTTACACACGGTTTTGAGCAAGAAACCGCGTATAAAAGTAAAACCCCTTTGTTAAAAACCGCGTACAAAGGTTACATTTTACACATTCATCATTCCATAAAAATAAATCTAAAATATGAAAATAAATAAAAATGAAAAGTAATTGAATTGATCATACCCACATTAGACTTCCATCTTTATTGAATTATGAATCGAACAACATAGTTGAAATATATCTTGATGTATTTGATGACTTTATCGTTGTAATACTCTTTCCACATGGTTATTTTTTTAATTGACTACAATATGTCATATGCTAGTTTTTTTGTTCGAATGTTTCTGCTATAAAAACATTTCTAAGTAACATACCTTATCACATAGATTTCTCGAGCCACCAAAGTTCATCAAATAACAAATTAATTTCCACTTCTCAACAATGGCATCTCGATTGCTTTTAATCACTCTCTTAGTGGCGAGTTGCTCGCTAAATTTGGCTTCAGAACCAAGTCCTCTCCAGGACTTTTGTGTTGCCGATCAAAATAGCCGAGGTAAACACAATTATGAAATGTCGATAAATTAATGCTCTAACACTAATGCTTTGAAAATACTTAGTACTTTTACGGGCTTAAGAGTTTCTATTTTTGTTTTAACAGTACTCGTGAACGGTGTGGTGTGTAAAGATCCAAATCTTGTGCAAGCCGATGATTTCCTTTTTAGTGGGCTCCATCTTATGGGAGATACATCGAATGCAGTTGGATCGAACGTGACTGTCGTGACAGTAGCACAGTTACCGGGACTCAACACTTTTGGTGTTTCAATGGCTCGTATTGACTTCGCACCACAGGGTATTAACCCTCCTCACACGCACCCTCGGGCCACTGAAATATTGGTTGTCATTAATGGTAGTATTGAGGTCGGGTTTGTAACATCTAACCCTGACAACCGTCTGTTGACAAAAGTACTTCAGATGGGTGATGTTTTTGTGTTCCCACAAGGTCTAATTCACTTCCAAAGGAACGTCGGACATGGCTACGCTGTTGCCATTGCAGGTTTGAGCAGCCAAAATCCCGGTGCCATTACCATTGCAAATGCTGTGTTTGGATCAAATCCAGATATCAACGCAGATATTCTTGCAAAGGCTTTCCAAGTGGACAAAAATATCGTTTATCAAATTCAATCAAAATTCTAGACCTTTGTGTCATGTTTATTGTTGGTATTGTTAACTTATAAGTTCCAACTTCTTGATATGTGCTTATTTTGTTTCGTCTTTGTTATATATAAAAGTGAATAAAAGTTTTATATATATTATTTTGAAGGTCCCTTTCCAAATTAACTCAATACCCTAAGTATTAATCAAACATTCATGGTTGAAAAGAGTATTTAGTGATTACAATCATTAATTGATATATCTAAGTACAAAGGTGAATACATCATATGTGCTAACTTCAACAACGATTCATGTACTTCCTTTGGCACATATCCCCGTACATTAATGACTTTAGCAATTCAACGTTCCCATGGTTCGATCCTTCCCCGTGGGTTCGAATGCCCATCATTAGACTTTAATTTTTCCGAAGATCCTCAGACGTAAATACATATATAGATACAGAAACGTGATTAACGAAATAAAACATACCTTTAGCCATGGTTGCGTTTGCAAGTCGATATCTTGACGACAACAATGGGAAACACGAGAATCTTCTTAGTTACGGCCTCGATCATCTATCAATAATCTTGTTTTTCACAATTCCAAATAGAAGTTCATATATATATATATATATATATATATATATATATATATATATATATATATGCTGGGTATCAAATACAAAGCTTTTCAAAGGGTTTTTATGCATTGGAATAAAAGGTTTTTTTTGATAAAAAGGTTGATGCAAAATGTTTTTGGAAAAGGTTTTTAGGAATAGGTTTTTGATAAATAAAGTTTAGTAAAAATCTATGTGACAAAAATAAAAAGTCATTAAATCGTGGATGCTCTAAAAGGTTGGTATACACTAACCCTTTTATCAAAAAGTCTTTTACTCCAATACATAAAAACCCTTTAAAAAACTTTTTATAATAGTAAAAACTCATTAAAGACTTATGCATTAAAGATTCTCTGATAATTAACACATGGTTCACAACTATTCATCAACCTACAATGACTAGATCCAAATTTTAAGTTTGATACCTTCAAAAAAAATTATTATATTTATTTCTCATAAATATCAATATTGTATTTAAGATTTTATTAAACTATTATAACTGTTACCTTTTTTTTACAATGTCAAAGGCCAAAATACACAATCCAATATATGGTCATTGGTTTGGATTCGAGTTCCCCAACAAGTGGGACTAGTTTGTCCGCATAAACGCGGGTTGTGCCTTAAAGCAAAAAAAAAACAGACAAACGCTTACCACTACGCCAAAAGCAATTGCTGGTGGAGAAGGCGCAACTTATTTCCATATAGCGTAACAGCCAGCGCCACGTTTCAATTTAGAAAGATGTTGGTCAATGACCCAACAAGTTTATTGGCATCAAATAGGTTCGATTCCAACATTTATCGAGTATGTATTGATAACCCAACTCAATTGTTACGAGGTTCAGTGGTGGAAGATGAGAAACTTCTAAAAATGGGACTCGATCTCATACCTCCGTTTGTATAACTCACCAGTGTATTGCCAAAAGTTTCATTCTTGACTACTTGGGAGTCATGTAAATTGTCCTTTTGTATAACTGTAACAACCCAAAAATAAAACAGGACAAACAAGGCATTAAATCATAAACATTACAAAACTGGGTCCCAAATTTTCATTACATCACTTTCCAAAACTTAGGTTGGCGAAAACTACCTATACACAACTGAGAACGTACTAGCTTCTAAAAGTGGCACAGACACCGTCTCTATCTGCATCTTGCTCACTTACCTGAGCCTCCTACTACTTGCTTTCCTGAAAATGGTTTAGTTTTGAAAAGCGAGGGTTAGACCAAAAGGTCTAGTGAATTCCCTCCGTAAACAACATATATCAATAGTGTAAAATCATTTTATAAAGCTAATTAACATTCTCCACATAAGCATAAAACATGGTACTGCACAGTGTTTGAGGATCACATAAGCTAACCGCGATCGGGGCCCAAACAGACTCCCTTCTCGCCTCATACCGGGGCCCAAGCAGACTCCCCTTTATCCGAGTAGGAAGGAAACGAATTCCCTCCTACAAGCTCGTCACAAATCCGAGTAAGAAGGAAACGAATTTCCTCCTACAAGCTCGTCACAATTTCTCAAGGGATCATCGGATCTCGAGGTACTCAGATCCCACTGTGCAGACCGACTCCATATAACATACACATAGTTCATCATAAATCATGAAACATGAAATCCGTGTAAGACTTTATAAATCATTTCATCTTGCTGAATAATCATTTCGGTAAAACATACTTTTCATGGGAAAGCATACGTAAAAGCTTGTAAATAAATCATGTTCGTAAATACACCATAATCAGTAAAAAAACATTTTAACTTTCATTCCACATAAAAAGGGTTAAGGAAACTCACCTGATAGCAGTTACTTTCCTAACCACGAATCTCGTTCCGAACCGTCCTTACACGTAAAGCATAATTCATAACTTAATAAGTGACACTCAACTTCTGATCCTAGATCCTTCTCTAATTTGAACCCAATTAATGAATTCGAATCATTAATTAATAAATACTGGGTCTTTTTAATCATTACCGGATCTTAAAATAAAACTAAGCCCAATTAATTATTCCCAACCATTAGTTTAGGTGTCGGGTCTCTAAGCCCAAAAAATCAATTATGATTTCTGACCCAATATGCGATAACTCTGGATAAATTAACATTAGACACCTAAAAAGATAATTTTGGATCCGTGATTGGTTCCGGATCTCATCTCAAACTCCGGCCCAACATCACATAGCCCAAGTCCGGTGTTTAAATAAATTAGGATTTCGGATCTGCCATGATTTCGGATCTGCCATGATTCCGGATCTGCCATGATTCCGGATCTGGTCCATGTGCGAGGTAATTCCGGATCCAGATTAAGTGGATTCCGGATCCACTAGAGTGAGGGTCCAATTCCGGAACTTTGAGTTCCGGATCCACATACATCGAAGTCCAATTCCGGCCCATGTTTAAATAAATTTTGGGACTTACTTTATGCGCAATACCGGATCAACTTTAATTCCGGCCCAGTGAAGGTTCCGGATCTAGGCCCACGTTCCGGTATTTGCTCTATTTCCGGAACCGATGGAATTTAGATTCCGGATTTACTAGTTCCGGATCCTGATTTTTACAAATTCTGGAACTATCAGTTCCGGTAGTATCAATTCTGGATTAGACGAACAACAAGTCCAGACTCTCCTAATCAGCTTAAAACCAGAGACTCAGCCATAAATTTCTTTTTCGTAAGTTGCAAAGTTCTTAACCTTAACCTCAAAAACTCACAAAAACCTTCAATTTAACATTACCCATTTTCAATATAGAGTTAAACCCCATTGTTAAATCTTAGAAAGATCTTCCCAACTCAAGCAGTGAAGAAACTAACAATTGATTAACCCAGAACTCTTAGACAGTAAAGAAATTCATGGAGGAATCGATTTCATACCAGATTATACGTTCTCCTTTTGAAATCAATGCCGAATGCTTTCTTCCCTTTCTGCTCTTCTTCTCAGCCGCCAACACCAATAAAAATACTGAACAATAAATGATAACATAGGGATCCCCACCAATTTATATCTATCCTAAATTGCATAAAGGGTCCCTTAACTTAACTTTCATTTCTTAGACATTAGCCACCAAACTTTCACACTTTCTAGAAACCCGGTTGTTACAATAACTGACTATTATATATAACATTTTTTCCGGTTAGGGTTTTAATGAGCTTCTTGTGACAACATATTTCATTCTAAATACTTAGGATTGATTTTTACCTCAATTCGATTTGTTAACATGTGTGGCCTTGGACCCAAGTCTTCTTCATGACGTTCGTGGGGCTCCATCAAATAAACCGTTATGTCAAATATCATCTAGAAATGGTAAAAAAACTATTTGAAAATATGGGCTTATGTTTTTGTATTTTTGTATTCTTTTATGTTTTTTTGCATATCTTTGTGAATAGTATGGTATGCAATGTAACACCCCAATTTCTGTTAATAAGATAGACATTTAGTTCATAGTTTATTGGGTTTGACTTTTAGAAGGAAGAATTGAGAAAATGGAGTTGGCGGACGTCCACAGGGTGCCAGTCGGACGTCCGTGTGATGCGGAATTACGCAGGTCGTCCGCGGAAGCAACAGAGGTTTTTGGCCGAGTTTGGGATTTTTAGGGGCGGACGTCCGCATGGAGCCAGCCGGACGTCCGCTAGGCGTGTGACGAATTTTCTCCTTTTTCTCCCCAAATCTCACTCTTCTCTCTTTCACTTTACCAAAATTAGATTTCACTCCCTCCTCTCCATTTTAGGGCGATTTTCTCCTCCCTCTAAGGTAATCTCTAGTTTCCCTCATCTCACTTCATTTATTGTGATGCCAAGGTCATTAATGGCATCCCTCACCCTTTTAGGTGGTGATTGTTAAGAAGCTCTCAAGTGTTCTAAGCTCTAAGTGCTTAAAGGGTCTCCTCTTCCACTTTCTAGGGTTTGGGTTTTCTATAAAACCCTCTAAGGTGAGTTATCCTCAACCTCAACTCATATACATGTTATTATAAATGATTCTAACTTATTTATGTCTTCTATTTCTCAAATTTATGGTTGTACTTTTAACCCAAAAGAGTTTTGATAATCATAAGGTTTTGTTATGTAAAATGGTTGGAAAACTTGGAGTATTTAACTCTCCTTGGTTTGTTCATGAGTTCCCACATCTATTTACTACTTTGGTTTGATGAAAAATGATTTTGACCAGGTCAAAATCTAGGGTTTTGATAAATTGGGGGATTTTAAGGGAAACATTAATAAAAAGGGGATTTGAGGTTGGGTTATAGATTAAATGACTATTTGAAAATATCATGATACTTCAATATTTATTATTATGTCATGATGAGTTGTCCCCACATTTGATGAGTGTTATCATTATCCATGTTTATAAAGTTTGCTTGTTGGTAATAATAGTATTGGCTTATTTGAGAGTCGGGACTTGTAGTTTGAGTGTAATGGATCCATAGACACTAGAGTCATAGCACGGAATAGGCATTGGGATCCATGATAAGTAAGATGTGGACCTATATGGTCGGGCATCGTCTCATGGGCAGTAAGGTGTAATTCCAAAGTGTTTGTTTGTGGATTTAGAGTGACCCACTGTATAGACCAGGAGTGGTTGAAATTGGATCTCATTCGAAAATATGACATTTATGTATGTGCCTAACTATGAGTTCCTTATTTTGTTTTTATAGTATTCGTGAATGGTGAGGTATGCAAAGATCCAAAGCTTGTGCGAGCAAACGATTTCTTTTTTAGTGGGCTCCACCTAAGGGGAGATACATCAAACGCGGCTGGATTTAACGTGACTACAGTGAGTGTAGCAGAGTTACCGGGACTCAACACTTTTGGTATTTCAATGGCACGTATCGACTTTGCTCCATGGGGTATTAACCCTCCACACACGCACCCTAGGGCCACTGAAATCTTGACGGTCATAGAAGGCAATATTGAAGTCGGTTTTGTCACATCTAACCCTGAAAACCGTCTCATCACTAAAAAACTTCAAAAGGGTGATGTTTTCGTTTTTCCACAAGGTCTGGTTCATTTCCAAAGGAACGTCGGAAATGATGATGCTTTTGTTATTGCAGCTCTGAGTAGCCAAAATCCGGGTGCCATTACCATTGCAAATGCGGTGTTCAGTTCTAACCCAAATATCGATGAAGATCTTCTTGCAAAGGCTTTCCAAGTGGACAAGAAGGTCGTTGATCAAATTAAATCAAAATTCTAGTCCTTGATGTGGTCTTCAAATGTCGGGTTTAATAACTTATAATTTTCAATTTCGTGATATTCGTAGGCTTATGTTTGTGCTATAATATTTAAGAGTGAATAAAAGAAATATACATTATATTGATTGTCATTTATATTTCTATTATTGAACTACTCCAAATCGTATAAGATCCTAACTCAAAATCCTGATAATTAATGAGGCATTTACTGATATTTTTAGAAAATGCATCGCTAAAAATATGAATTAGCATTTCCTTCTATACCAAGAAACCTTAAATCCTTGAAGTTTGAACATATATATGTACCTTTATATAAAGTTTGTGTATATTGAAACACACGGATGATCGTGTGAGAATAGAAGTTAAGGTGTGAAGTGTACACAAAGATTTGGACTCTTAATCACTTTTAATTAGTGTTGATCTAATGGTTCAAACTAAGTCCTAAAATGGGATACCATGCTCGATAAGGCATGAGTTCTAATATAATAAGTGTTTCTTCATAAAAACATCCATGAATTTGATCAATTACTCTTCGTGCTTTGTAAGAAGACATAGATATATGTTGACCTAAAGCGTATACTTCTGTTAATTAAACCAAGTATTAGTTTAGAAGAGAATTTTCAATTGATCTTCAAATCGGATTGATCCAAGGGTGGAGATTTGTTCTTCTCTTTCTCACGATAACTATTATTCTTACTGAAACCAACTCTATTAAAACAATCCCAGAAAACTAATTAAGATTATAAATCCCATATTCCGAAATCATGAAAAAACAAAAACGATAGTTAGAATTTTATGCATAAAATTACGTGATCGCCCCTGTTTTTCTACAATGAAGTGTGTGTTTGTAGTTATATACAAGATCATAAGCCTTAGAATTGAGAATAAAACCTCAATTGACTGGAAATCGCCATACTTATTTTCAGTGGATTTTGTATTCACTCAACGCTCAACAGATTCGAAGGATGCTTATAAAACACGTTAAGAAAAAAAAATTGACTCAATCTACCGATAGTCACATGGGTAACACTCAGAACTCGAGCTTTTTGACTCAATCTATTGATTCGATCTCCATATCTGATATAATTAAGATATGAAGTTATCTATCGAGACCAATTCAAACACATACTACAATGGTTTCTTGCATTTAATTTTCACCCTATTTAGCCTTTTTATTTAAACTGACCATTTCTTTAGCATCTTAATGAGCTTAATGGGACTTACAACTTATTCGAATGTTTGGTAGTGACTTTAATGAAATAAAAAATGATTTTAAGAAAATTGCATAAATATCTCAAGTAACTTACTTTTACTTTTTATTAAAGTTTAATGAATTAAAAGTTGAATTGTTTTGGTTATATATGTATAATTACTTTTAAACCTTGAAACATTCAAAATAATCTCATAATCAATATCTACTAAATCAACCAGTCACCATGTACACGAACATTAAATTTATCGATCAAAAAACTGTATTCCAAGTCTCATAAAATTAGTTAAACGTAAGTTAATCCAGACATCCATGGTGAACAAAAGAAAAATTATTAACGGATGGCGGTCCCAGAATTTTGGTCGAGCTGGTGCACATTTAAATTGTATCAAATGTTGGCAAAGCCGCTCGATGTATTTTAGTCGAATTCCGCTCTTTGGGGATTTTATTTATGGTTTTTGGTTGATTTCTAAAGAGTTTTTCGGTTTTTTGGTTGATTTTGAGAGTTTTTGATGTTTAGGTTGATTTCGAGATAATTTTCACTTTTTCTAGTACTAATCTAAAGATTCAACACGGGTGAAAACTTGAGCTTCTAGATTTTAGAACTAAAGGTGAAAGGTTAAACAAAAATATTAATTTAAAAAAGATAAATAGATAACTCATGTGAATGTTATTTATATTACATCCGAGTCATTATACATATAACGTTCTTTTTTGTTATTTGTACCCTAGTAGGAATGAATATGATAATGTCAATTGTGATCACTATTATAAATATGATTTTTATACGCGCTTAGTTATACGCAGTTTTTGTTGTTTTTACAAAAACCGTGTACAGATGACAAATCTGGACCCTTTTTACACGGTTAAGGCTGAACCGTTGCTATAAATAAGATTTTATACGTAGTTCTAAATTAACAACCGTGTATAAAAGGTACTCGACAATTACAAACGGTTGCATCGAAATAACCACGTACAAAGGTTACCTTTATACGCGGTTGTGTGTTAAAGGCACCTTTACACACGGTTTTGAGCAAGAAACCACGTATAAAAGTAAAACCCTTTTGTTAAAAACTGCGTACAAAGGTTACATTTTACACATTCATCATTCCATAAAAATAAATCTAAAATATGAAAATAAATAAAAATGAAAAGTAATTGAATTGATCGATACCCACATTAGACTTCCATCTTTATTGAAATATATCTTGATGTATTTGATGACTTTATCGTTGTAATACTCTTTCCACATGGTTATTTTTTTAATTGACTACAATATGTCATATGCTAGTTTTTTTGTTCGAATGTTTCTGCTATAAAAACATTTCTAAGTAACATACCTTATCACATAGATTTCTCGAGCCACCAAAGTTCATCAAATAACAAATTAATTTCCACTTCTCAACAATGACATCTCGATTGCTTTTAATCACTCTCTTAGTGGCGAGTTGCTCGCTAAATTTGGCTTCAGAACCAAGTCCTCTCCAGGACTTTTGTGTTGCCAATCAAAATAGCCGAGGTAAACACAATTATGAAATGTCGAGAAATTAATGCTCTAACACTAATGCTTTGAAAATATTTAGTACTTTTACGGGCTTAAGAGTTTCTATTTTTGTTTTAATAGTACCCGTGAACGGTGTGGTGTGTAAAGATCCAAATCTTGTGCAAGCCGATGATTTCCTTTTTAGTGGGCTCCATCTTATGGGAGATACATCGAATGCAGTTGGATCGAACGTGACTGTCGTGACAGTAGCACAGTTACCGGGACTCAACACTTTTGGTATTTCAATGGCTCGTATTGACTTCGCACCACAGGGTATAAACCCTCCTCACACGCACCCTCGGGCCACTGAAATATTGGTTGTCATTAATGGTAGTATTGAGGTTGGGTTTGTAACATCTAACCCTGACAACCGTCTCTTGACAAAAGTACTTCATGTGGGTGATGTTTTTGTGTTCCCACAAGGTCTAATTCACTTCCAAAGGAACGTCGGACATGGCTACGCTGTTGCGATTGCAGGTTTGAGCAGCCAAAACCCCGGTGCCATTACCATTGCAAATGCTGTGTTTGGATCAAACCCAGATATCAACGCAGATATTCTTGCAAAGGCTTTCCAAGTGGACAAAAATATCGTTTATCAAATTCAATCAAAATTCTAGACCTTTATGTCATGTTTATTGTTGGTATCATTACCTTGTAAGTTCCAATTTCTTGGTATGTGCTTGTTTTGTCTTCGTCTTGTTATATTTAAAAGTGAATAAAAGTATAATATATATTATTTTGAAGGTCCCTTAATGATTGGAGATTGTGTACTATCCAAATTAACTCAATACCCTAATTATTAATCAAGCATTCATGGTCCATGGATGAAAAAAAGTCTTGGAAAACCTCATAATGTTGGTTTTATTAAAATATACATATAGATATTACAACCTCATAATGTTGGTTTTATTAAAATATACATATAGATATTACGACCTCATAATGTTGGTTTTATTAAAATATACATTTTGGATGAGCATGACAAGGACAAAAAATCTTACATGATAAGTGAGGGATAAGACTCTAATTACTCGGTAAGAACTTATCGGATAAAAGACGTTTACTAATAAACCAATTTGATAGTCGATAATTCTACACGATAAAGTAAACAAGGGTAGTGCTCTTGTTGGGAAGCGTAAACTCCCCTTGATAATTTATTTGCTAAACCAACTTCGTTTTTATTTTTCTAACCCGTTTATTTGGTGTTTTTGAAGGAAATAAGTTTGTGTCGTTAACTGTATGTAGATGATCTAAATATGTAGTTATTTTATATC
>CM066324.1:132270381-132436000 GCA_033807775.1 Saussurea involucrata | reverse complement strand
ATTAGTATAGAAGAGAATTTTCAATTGATCTTCAATTTGGAATAAACCAAGGGTGAAGATTTGTTGTTACCTTTCTCACGATAATTACTATTCTTAATGAAACCAACTCTATTAAAACAATCCTAAAAAACAAATTAAGATTATAAACCCCATATTCCGTAATCATGAAAAACAAAAACGATACAGTTAGAATTTTATGCATAAAATTACATGATCACCCCTGTTTCTGCAATGAAGTGTGTGTGTGTGTGTTTTTGTAGTTATATACAAGATCATAAGCCTCACAAGTAACTGAGAATAAAACCTTAATTGACTAGCAATCACCATACTTATATTCATTGGATTTTTTTATTCACTCAACAGGTTCGAAGGATGCTTATAAAACACGCTACGAAAAAAAAGACCGACTCAATCTATTGATAATCACACGGGTAACACTCAGAACTTGAACTTTTTGACTCAAATTCTGAATCGTTAAGAGGTGGATCTTGTTTGGCAAAAGAAAAGTCTGTCTCTTAATGGCTCTAAATGAATTTGTATGTTGGGACCATTCAGCACCTTAATTTCATTTTAAACAATTACCAAACAACCATATTTCATTTTGCACTATATCATAAACGCCTCTTAATCATCTTGCACCAAACTATTCAGCAACTACCAAACAACCCCTCAATCTATTGATTCAATCTCCATTTATGATACAATTAAGATATGAAGTTAGCTAGTCGGACCAAAACAAACACATACTACAATGGTTTCTTGTATAATAAACAAAGTTCAAGGATGAAAACCAAAAAAACCACCATACTACAACGATCAAATCCATAATTTGTTCAAAAAAGCTGTTTAAGACCCTCAGCTTTTGGAGTCCTCGTGTATAACGGTAGGGGTGCTCACGGGTTGGGTTGATCGAGTTGAAGGCATTTCGACACATCAACCCAATGTTGGCGGTTTGAAATTTTTTTAACCCAACCCAACCCAACCAATCGGGTTTGCTTTGGATTGGGTTACTTCACGTCGGGTTGGGTTGGGTTGATCGGGTTTTTGAGCACCCCTATATAGCGGTACCACTTGCATGCCTTCAAGAATCAAGAACACCCTTGAATAATTACATTTTTAATATACAATCATTAAAACTTGTTTTTGCAAGTATTTAACATTACATTCTTTTAACAAAAAGTTTAGTATACAAATAAAAATATGGAATGTACAAACACTTATAACCATTTACATTATATACTAATACAAATATTTGGATCATTTGTTTAAAAAAAATCTTCTACATATATTTTCAAAATATTAAAACAAGCATTGAGAGTGTGTCCATCTTTCATTAAATTTCTTTTTATTCTTAACGTTTTTCCCAAAAAAAAGTTTATTAATACATAAATATATATAAAGAGAGAGTGATTCAAAAAAACCGAGTAACACCCTAATAACCGTTCATCTATATAGTATGTACACATGAATACAAGTAACTAAATATGTTTCATGATTTCTATTCAAGTGTGCATGTTATATATACACATGCGTATACCAGAAAAAGTACTTACAAATTACTTGTATTCACATATTCATACCACCTTTGTGAAACAAAAAAATATGACAAAAAGTTTCATATTTTAAATTGAATACATATGAAACAAACACATTGTAAAACGAATATATATTAATCAATATATGAAATTTTAAAACATCACGTGAAACAATACCTTACGATAATAGGTCTTACATTTATCACAATTTTACGGGTTCTTAAATGATTAAGCCATGTATATATATATAGGCCAATGATTCATGTATGTACCTTCCTTTAACTTTTCTTTGTTGCTTTTCCACGATATTTAGCCTTTTTATTTAAACTGACCCTTTAGCAGCTTAATGAGGGACTCACAACTTATTCAATCAGTTATATGTGAATGTTTGGTAGTGACTTTAACGATATCAAAATTGGTTTATTCAGAGATCTTCTAGGAGAAACTTTATGCAGAAAGTCGAGTCTTTTTCCAAACTTTCCCCTCGCACTTAAAAAACATTCGTCTTCCATTTATATACAAATCTCCACCAAACAAAAACATCATTATTTATACAAATAAATTAATTTACACATATAACTTCATCCATACATAATTTTATAGAAAATAAAACCCTAATAATTAATCAAAAACATCTAAGTTAAAATTTATGGATACAAAAAAACGGTATTCCAAGTCTCATAAGATTAGTTAAAGTGAACGTATATAAGTTAATTCGAATATCCACAGATAACAAAAAAAACATTATTAACGGATGATTATATTATACATCCGAGTCATTATACATAACGATCTTTTTTGTTATTTGTACCCTAGTAGGAATCAATATGTAACGTTTATTGTGGTCTTTGAGGTTCAAATTCGGTTTTAAAAAAACATTCATCAAATCTAAAATATGAAAATAATTAAAGATGAAAATGAATTGAATCAATCATACCCACATTAGACTTCCATCTTTATTGAATTAGGAATCGAACAACATAGTTGAATATATCTTAATGTATTTGATGACTTTATCGTTGTAATACTCTTTCCATATGTCATATGCTAGCTTTTTTTTTCGAATGTTTCTGCTATAAAAACGTTACCAAGTTGAATACCTTATCACATAGATTTCTCGAGCCACCAAAGTTCATCAAATAACAAACAATGGCATCTCGATTGCTTTTAATCACTCTCTTAGTGGCGAGTTGCTCGCCAAATTTGGCTTTGGACCCAAGTCCTCTCCAGGACTTTTGTGTTGCTGATCCAAATAGCCGAGGTAACCATAATTATGAAATGTCGAGAAATTAATGCTTTAAAAATATTTAGTACTTTTACAGGCTTAAGAGTTTCTATTTTTGTTTTAACAGTACTCGTGAACGGTGTGGTGTGTAAAGATCCAAATCTTGTGCAAGCCGATGATTTCCTTTTTAGTGGGCTCCATCTTATGGGAGATACATCGAATGCAGTTGGATCGAACGTGACTGCCGTGACAGTAGCACAGTTACCTGGACTCAACACTTTTGGTATTTCAATGGCTCGTATTGACTTCGCACCACAGGGTATTAACCCTCCTCACACGCACCCTCGGGCCACTGAAATATTGGTTGTCATTAATGGTAGTATTGAGGTCGGGTTTGTAACATCTAACCCTGACAACCGTCTCTTGACAAAAGTACTTCAGATGGGTGATGTTTTTGTGTTCCCACAAGGTCTAATTCACTTCCAAAGGAACGTCGGACATGGCTACGCTGTTGCCATTGCAGGTTTGAGCAGCCAAAATCCCGGTGCCATTACCATTGCAAATGCTGTGTTTGGATCAAATCCAGATATCAACGCAGATATTCTTGCAAAGGCTTTCCAAGTGGACAAAAATATCGTTTATCAAATTCAATCAAAATTCTAGACCTTTATGTCACGTTTGATTGTTGGTATCATTATCTTATAAGTTCCAACTTCTTAATATGTGCTTGTTATATTTAAAAGTGAATAAAGCATAATATATATTATTTTGACGGTCCCTTGCATGATTGCAGATTATGTATGATCCAAACTCAAAACCCTAATTATTAATCAAGCATTCATGGATGAAAAAAGTCTTGGAAAACCTCATAATGTTGGTTTTATTAAAATATACATAAAGATATTACGAGAAAGTAATGTATTTCATAAAAGAAAGTTCTCATATATGGATATTTCTATTTAGGAGTAGGGGTGTTTATATGGTTCGGTTAGTTAAAAAAAGTGAGATGAACTGCATGAGACGGATACATGGTTACTCGAACTGTAGGTTGAACGAACCACACCGAACCGAAATAAGGTGGTTATCCGCGGTTTGGTTCACGTACGGTTACATGAAGTTATAATAAATATCATTTACGATATAAAAATAGCATCGAACTGTAACATTTAAAACATTTGCACAACAATAAGTAAAAATAATCAAAACACTACCAATTAAAATAAGTTTAATTTTTTAAAAACATCCATTTTTAGGTTAATGTCGACTCCTTCACGACTTCATACCGTCAAATTAATCATCCACTGTAATGATTGACCTCAAAATGTAAAAAAATTTACTCATTTAACTTTAGGTTGATAAATAAATAATTATACAAATTAAATATTATATATTCATTATATCTATTTGATTTTGTTCGGGTACCCGCATGTACATAAAATTCAAAATCGAAACCGGCCCGTGAATACCTAGTTTTCCCGTTTTCGTTTGTTTTATGTTCCATTATAGTTTTTTAAGGTTTCAAATCAAACGGTTCGATTTGTTTTCTCAGTTATTTTGAACACCCTTATTCAATATGTACGGTTTTAAATCATGGGCGGACCTGTAGTGGTGCCACCGTATGTAACAACCCAAAATCTTAGTGAGTATTGGAGTTTGGTGGTCAAATTATGAGAAACGAAAGTTAAGTTGAGGGGCTATTTCTGTAATTTGATGAAGGTATAAATATGCACAGAATTCTAGGGCAGCCTCCATATTGCAGAAATCAGTGATTTTATCTTGTGTGTGTGTGGTGGCGTGAAACAAGGAAAGAAAGGGAAGAAGAAGAAGAAGAAAGCTAAAGAGAGGAGAAATCAATCAGGTAATCCCTCTTGAATTCGTAATCTATGTAATGTAGTAATCCCTCTTCATTAGTTTGGATTCTATGATTGAAATCAGTGATTTAATGAGTTTTCAACCACAATTCCTAAAAAGCGGGTTTCATGGGTTTTGTCTTAATAAATCGATTTAAGGGGTTATAAATGGATTAAGTGGGTGTTTGGGGTTGGTGGATGAACCCTTATAGTTGTCTAATCAAACTAATGGCTTAAATCGGAGTATAAATCGGTTTTAGAATTTCTAAGTTCGAACAGCAGCGTTTTCCGGACACCAGTGTTTGATGGTGTCCGGATATGTTGCAGGTGTCCGGGTGGTGTGTCCGGATAAGTGTGGCGTCCGGATAAGTGTGGCGTCCGGATAAGTATAGTGTCCGGATAAGTGTGGCGTCCGGATAAGTGCTGTGTCCGGGAAGGGATATCCGGACAGTAGAACTGTGATATTTTCTGATGTGGATCTTTTGCCTTAGGTGTTTTGTGGGTGTAGCTTGAAGGTATTTAGGGAGTGCATTGTACGACAATCAAGGTGAGTTCCCTAAACCTCTTTTACGACGTAAATGTTAAATGATTCTTTTACTGATTATGGTTTTAACAAGCATGAAATATTTATGAACTGATATGCATGGAAGGAAAAATCAATGTTTGATATGTTGAAATGATGCGCATGATTTATAAAGAGTCAAATGCTTTTATGGAACGTATGTGCATGCTATGTGATGTCGGTCTGTACTGTGGGATCAATGAGCCTCGGGATCTGATGATCCTTTGGATATGTTTGATGAGACGGTAGGTTGGAATTCGTTTCCTCCTAGGCGGGTATCGGGGAGTCTGCTTGGGCCCCGATACGAGAAGGGCGAAAGGGGAGTCTGCTTGGGCCCCGATCGCGTATGTTAAGGGATCCATTACACAGTGCAGTACCATATGTGATGATTTATGATGCATTTTAACGAAAGGATTTCATATTGTTTATACATGTTCTTTTACGGAGGGAATTCACAAGACCTTTTGGTCTAACCCTCGTTTTCCAAAACTAAACCATTTTCAGGCAAGCGTTCAGCAAGTTCCTCGGGGAGGAAATAGGAGGGACATGGCATATTTGGAGATTAGGGCGACTCCAAGATTTAGACTACTGACATAGATAGAGCTCGGGTGTGGATTTTTGTAGACTTCCGCTGTCTTTTTGTTAAGCTCATTTATTGATGTATTGAACAAGTTAAACTTTTGTAATGTAAAACGCTCAGTTTCTATGATTTAATGCCTAGTAAGTTTTTGGGACGTTACAAATGGTATCAGAGCCATAGTTTAAGGGATTTAGGTTACCTTTAGGGCCTAAACTTAAACTGTAAGACGAAGATCACAGCCGAGACATAAGATTGCCTCTAGGAACGATCACTATAAATGCGCTTAGGAATAAGGTGCCAAGGACAAACGTGTAAGGTAAGTTTGGGATTACACCTGGCCAGTGTAATTACGAACTTACAGGTACATGTGCGTGCTTACAATACCTTATATAGTATTTTATGATGTCATGTCTAGCAAAGGTTAATTATTGCTTTCTTTCAGTATTCGTGAATGGCTGGGAGAAATTTGAGAAGTAAGTCGGTACCTGCTGTACCAAGGAATCGGGAGGAAGAGATCCTTTAGAGCGGACCGGTTAACCGCGGAAGAGGTCGTGGGAGAGGTCGTGGAAGAGGTCGTGGGAGGACAAGGAGTGTGGAAATTCCTGTCAATCAAGAGGACTTTGTTCAGGAAAGTTCTGCTACCGTAAGAAGAAGGGACCCGACGAGGGGACGTGATCGAGGCCGAGGTTCCGCATTTGTCACTCGGGAAAATCTGGCTGCTGAGCTGGGTAAGATTCAAGAAACTCTGCAGACTCTCCTTACTAAACATAATGAGTCAACTTCGGTAAGCAAAGAGCCGACTGAGAACAAGGAGAATGCAGAATTGTCAAGCCCGGTAGGGACTGGTACTGGGAGCCACTCGAAAGCTTTATCCTTGGTAATGAATGAGTCAGCAGCTAAGGGTTGTAACTTCAAAGTCTTTGCCTCATGCAAGCCCCCTACGTTCGAGGGCGAGTGTGATCCGGTTTTGGCAATGAAGTGGGTGAAGGAAATGGAGCTGGTTTTCGATACTTGTAAATGTGCTGATGGGGACAGGGTGATGTTTGCCTTGTCCACGTTGAAGTCTGATGCAGTGTATTGGTGGGAAACCGAAACTGGGGGAAAGGGTTCAGCGATGGCTAAGGGGATGTTGTGGGAATCGTTTGTTGACAGGTTTAAAGAGCAGTTCTGCCCACTTGCGGCAGTGAAAATGCTGGAAGAAGAGTTTCTGGGTTTAGAACAAGGAGGAATGACGGTACGGGAGTACACTTCTAAGTTTATTGAGAAGTCCCGTTTTGCTGACTTGTATGTACCAACGAAAGGGCGAAAGGTGAACCACTTTATCCATGGCCTGAGAAGTAACATTCGGGAACTAGTTCTGACGAGAAACCCCACTACCTTTCAGGCGGCCATCAATACGGCCGAGCTGATTGAGATGGAAAAGAACCGTCAGACTTCTGAAAAGGGTGGCGACAAGCGTAAATGGGATGGGTCGGGCAGTGACTACAGGAAGGGGAAGATGATCCGACCAGATAACCGTGCAAATAAGGATACCGTGGGGAAACCGTGTACGAAATACAACAAGGTGCACCGGGGTGATTGCATGGCAGGTTCAAACTCATGCTACCGGTGCGGCTTGCCTGGTCACGTGTCAAGGGACTGCCCCAAAGGGAAATCATGTTTTCAATATGGAGCTACTGGTCACACCAAGTATGATTGTCCGCAGTTAAAGAAGGGAGGATCAACTCAGTATGGGGAACGTCATGGAGGAAAGAGCAGTGATAAAGGAGCAGAACCGACGCGTCCGAAGGGACGTGCATTCCGCATGACTGCGGATGAGGCGGAGGAAACTCCAGATGTTGTGGCAGGTACGTTTCTAGTGAACTCTCTATGTGCCAAGGTGTTATTTGATTCAGGAGCAAACCGCTCTTTTGTATCGCATGAATTTATGAACTGTTTGGGGGTGAGGCCTAGGCGTTTAGAGAGAGCTCTAGAAGTGGAAACTGCCAACGATGGTTTGGTGTCTGTTAAAGAGGTGTTAGAGGATGGTGTCATAGATATAGAAGGAAGAATGATACCTATGAAATTATATCCCATGGCAATGGGAGAGTTCGATGTGGTGTTAGGTATGGACTGGTTGGCCGCGAACGATGCGAACATTGTTTGCAATAAAAAGCTGATCAGGATTTGATCGCCGAATGGGGATCCCATAGTGATTTATGGGGACCGTCGTAATAGAAACAATAGCCTGATCTCTATGATTAGGGCTACTAAGTGCTTGAAGAAGGGGTGCAAGGGATACTTGGCGTATGTGTTGGATGTCAAGAAAGAGAAGCGTGGGGTGGGCGATGTACGGGTAGTAAACGAGTACCCGGAAGTATTTCCGGACGACTTGACCAGTCTACCCCCGGATCGTCAGATCGAGTTCAGAATCGATTTGATACCTGGAGCTGCACCGATTGCCCGCGCACCTTATAGATTGGCACCGTCCGAAATGAAAGAAATGATGACTCAGTTGCAAGAAATGTTAGACAAGGGATTCGTCCGACCAAGTACATCACCATGGGGAGCACCTGTGCTCTTCTTGAAGAAGAAGGACGGTACTATGCGGATGTGTATTGATTACCGAGAACTCAACAAAGTCACGATCAAGAACAAGTACCCGATACCTAGGATTGACGACCTGTTCGATCAGTTACAAGGAGCCAATTACTTTTCCAAGATAGACTTGAGGTCAGGTTATCATCAGCTCAAGGTACGGGAGGAGGATGTGCCGAAGACTGCCTTCAGAACCAGATATGGACACTACGAATTTCTGGTGATGCCGTTTGGATTAACCAACGCCCCGGCAACATTCATGGATTTAATGAATAGGGTATGCCAACCCTATTTGGATCAGTTCGTGATAGTGTTCATAGATGACATCCTGATTTTTCGAGATCGGAAGGGGAGCACGAAAGCCACCTTCGTACAATCCTCGAGCTATTGAAGCAAGAGAAGCTGTATGCGAAGTTTTCCAAGTGCGAGTTTTGGCTGAGGGAAGTACAGTTCCTCGGGCACGTGGTGTCTGAGAAGGGGATCATGGTCGATCCGGCTAAGATTGAAGCCATCCGAGACTGGGAGCAACCCAAGAATCCGTCAGAAGTTCGAAGTTTCCTCGGACTGGCAGGTTACTATCAGAAGTTCATCAAGGACTTTTCGCGTATCGCCACGCCACTAACCTCTTTAACCAAGAATAATGTCAAGTTCGCTTGGTTGGAAAAGCAGGAGGAAGCCTTTCAAAAGCTAAAGGAGATGTTGAGCAGTGCTCCGGTGTTGTCATTACCTGACGGTACGGATGATTTCGTAGTTTTCAGTGACGCATCAAAGCTCGGTTTGGGTTGCGTACTCATGCAGCGGGGAAAGGTGATCGCATATGCCTCGCGGCAATTAAAGGATCACGAAGTTCGGTACCCCACTCACGATCTGGAGCTGGCGGCAGTGGTCTTCGCTCTAAAGATTTGGCGACATTACCTGTATGAGACGAAGTGCTAGATCTTCACGGACCACAAAAGCTTATGTCATCTCTTTGACCAAAAAGAATTGAATATGCGCCAAAGAAGGTGGATTGAATTGTTGACTGACTATGACTGTAAGATCGAATATCATCCGGGGAAGGCAAACGTGGTGGCGGACGCTTTGAGCCGTAAGGAACGAAGTGAAACCCCTAGGATTGTGGCCATGAGGGCCGAGGTCACATTCAACCTGCTAGCTGAAATAAAGAAGTGTCAGGCTAAGGCGCTCGAAGCTGAAAATCTTAAGAAGGAGAGAATGGTGGGGCAAACGTCCATGTTAGTGGAAGATAGTCGAGGGGTGAGGTGTCTGAATGGGAGAATCTGGGTTCCGAAACTCGGAGGGATCCGAAAGGTGATTCTCGAAGAAGCTCACAAATCGAAGTACACGATTCACCTCGGAACTAACAAGATGTACGGAGACCTACGATGAGACTACTGGTGGCCCGGATTGAAGAAAGACGTGGCTCACCTTATAGAAACCTGTATGACGTGTTCGCGTGTAAAGATCGAACATCAAAGACCGTACGGGAAGCTCCAGTCGTTAGAGATACCGACGTGGAAGTGGGATCAGATCACGATGGACTTCGTGACCCATTTGCCTAGAACTCCGAAGGGTTATGACGCTATTTGGGTGATCGTGGATCGACTCACAAAGTCAGCCCACTTTTTGCCTATACGAGAGTCTTACTCGTTGGAGCAGCTAGCCAAGTTATACGTTGATGAGATCGTAACCCTCCATGGCGTGCCTTCGTCGATAATTTCTGACCGAGATAGCAGGTTTACCTCTAACTTTTGGAGAAGCTTCCAAAGAGAAATGGGTTCACAGATCAAGATGAGTACCGCTTATCACCCTCGGACCGATGGTTAGAGTGAACGTACGATCCAAACATTGGAAGACATGTGCTTTAGATTTCCAAGGCTCTTGGGAAAAGCACCTACCATTGATCGAATTCGCTTATAATAACAGCTACCATTCGAGCATCAAGGCCGCGCCGTTTGAGGCACTCTATGGTAGGAAATATCGGACACCTTTGTGTTAGAACGAAGTAGGTGAAAGGCAGTTAGCCGGACCAGAATTGGTACAGCTGACTTCGGACAAGATAGTCCAAGTGCGTGAAAGACTGAAGGTCGCTCGCGACCTCCAAAAGAGTTATGCGGATAAAAGACGAAAGGACATAGAATTCCAGGTCGGGGATTTTGTATTATTGAAGGTGTCCCCGTGGAAGGGAGTGGTACGATTTAGGAAACGGGGGAAGCTAAGCCCACGGTACATCGGACCATTCGAGATCACGGAGCGGATTGGGGGAGTGGCGTATAGGTTGGATCTACCGGAAGAACTGCGCAGCATCCATAATGCGTTTCACATGTCTAATCTAAGAAAATGTTTAGCCGACGTGGCTAAAGCGATTCCGTTAAATGACATTAAGGTGGACGAGAAGTTAGAATTCGTGGAAGAACCAGAAGCCATCACAGATTTTAAGGTGAGGAAGTCACGGAACAAAGAGACCAAACTGGTAAAGGTACAATGGCGACACCACAAGGGTCCAGAGGCGACCTGGGAGTTGGAGTCGGAGATGAAAGCAAGATACCCACATCTTTTCCAATGAGGAATTCCGGGGACGGAATTCTTTTAAGGGGGGAGTGTTGTAACAACCCAAAATCTTAGTGAGTATTGGAGTTTGGTGGTCAAATTATGAGAAACGAAAGTTAAGTTGAGGGGCTATTTCTGTAATTTGATGAAGGTATAAATATGCACAAATTTCTAGGGCAGCCTCCATATTGCAGAAATCAGTGATTTTATCTTGTGTGTGTGTGGTGGCGTGAAACAAGGAAAGAAAGGGAAGAAGAAGAAGAAGAAAGCTAAAGAGAGGAGAAATCAATCAGGTAATCCCTCTTGAATTCGTAATCTATGTAATGTTGTATTCCCTCTTCATTAGTTTGGATTCTATGATTGAAATCAGTGATTTAATGAGTTTTCAACCACAACTCCTAAAAAGTGGGTTTCATGGGTTTTGTCTTAATAAATCGATTTAAGGAGTTATAAATGGATTAAGTGGGTGTTTGGGGTTGGTGGATGAACCCTTATAGTTGTCTAATCAAACTAATGGCTTAAATCGGAGTATAAATCGGTTTTAGAATTTCTAAGTTCGAACAACAGCGTTTTCCGGACACCAGTGTTTGATGGTGTCCGGATATGTTGCAGGTGTCCGGGTGGTGTGTCCGGATAAGTGTGGCGTCCGGATAAGTGTGGCGTCCGGATAAGTATAGTGTCCGGATAAGTGTGGCGTCCGGATAAGTGCTGTGTCCGGGAAGGGATATCCGGACAGTAGAACTGGGATATTTTCTGATGTGGATCTTTTGCCTTAGGTGTTCTGTGGGTGTAGCTTGAAGGTGTTTAGGGAGTGCATTGTACGACAATCAAGGTGAGTTCCCTAAACCTCTTTTACGACGTAAATGTTAAATGATTCTTTTACTGATTATGGTTTTAACAAGCATGAAATATTTATGAACTGATATGCATGGAAGGAAAAAGCAATGTTTGATATGTTGAAATGATGCGCATGATTTATAAAGAGTCAAATGCTTTTATGGAACGTATGTGCATGCTATCTGATGTCGGTCTGTACTGTGGGATCAATGAGCCTCGGGATCTGATGATCCCTTGGATACGTTTGACGAGACGGTAGGTTGGAATTCGTTTCCTCCTAGGCGGGTATCGGGGAGTCTGCTTGGGCCCCGATACGAGAAGGGCGAAAGGGGAGTCTGCTTGGGCCCCGATCGCATATGTTAAGGGATCCATTACACAGTGCAGTACCATATGTGATGATTTATGATGAATTTTAACGAAAGGATTTCATATTGTTTATACATGTTCTTTTACGGAGGGAATTCACAAGACCTTTTGGTCTAACCCTCGCTTTCCAAAACTAAACCATTTTCAGGCAAGCGTTCCGCAAGTTCCTCGGGGAGGAAATAGGAGGGACATGGCACATTTGGAGATTAGGGTGACTCCAAGATTTAGACTACTGACATAGATAGAGCTCGGGTGTGGATTTTTGTAGACTTCCGCTGTCTTTTTGTTAAGCTCATTTATTGATGTATTGAACAAGTTAAACTTTTGTAATGTAAAACGCTCAGTTTCTATGATTTAATGCCTAGTAAGTTTTTGGGACGTTACACCGTATTATTCTTACATCGAGGAAAAAAAATTAGGTTTGTGAAATGTGCAACCGTATCAATTTGTTGTGTGTCACCGTATATATTTTGAAACTATAATAAAGACACAGTTTTCTTTGGTAGAGTTGGTTTGCAAGTCTTTACTTCCACTTCAGACCCAGTGTCACGTATTGCTGAGTCATTTTCCAAGTTTTTAACTTTTAATTTCAGATTTATTATGTTTCGAAAAAAATTGCAAAAACAGGATTCAAACACAAGACCTCACATTTGAAAAGCAAGGAACTAACCATCAGACCAATATTGATTTAATTTTGTGATAATATCTCTATATTTATTTCTTATAATCAACTGATGCCACCGTTTGAATTTTTTTTAGATC
This sequence comes from Saussurea involucrata, assembly GCA_033807775.1. Lineage (NCBI taxonomy): Eukaryota > Viridiplantae > Streptophyta > Magnoliopsida > Asterales > Asteraceae > Saussurea > Saussurea involucrata. The sequence goes on along the minus strand of CM066324.1, from coordinate 132,423,159 downwards.
CACCTCTGTTTTAAATATCATTTCTTCAATATATATATATATATATATGCATGAAATCCAAAAATGAATATGAGATATCTCTTTTAGTTGTTGTGTCATGTGGAACCATTCAATTCATCCTATTTAGTGATTACAATCATTAATTGATATATCTAAGTACAAAGGTGAATACATCATATATGTACCAACTTCAACAACGATTCATGTACTTCCTTTGGCACATATCTCCCGTACGTTAATGACTTTGGCGTTATCGTATTTTACGTACATATAATAACACATTTTCGTGCAATCATTTTCAAAAACTGTTCATGTTTTCACATCGCAGAAAATCAATTATTTTATAAAATAATTGTTTGCTCCATCTGTAAGCAAGAGACGTAAACGATTGATCATATCTTATTCTCTTGTGAAGTTGCGATGGCCGTTTGGAGAAAAGTCTAAGGATGGTGGCATCACCCGTTCTCCACCTACTCATCGTTAGAAGCGGCTATGGAAGGTATAGGAGCAGTCTAGGGCTCTTCTTTGAAACGTAACTGTCTTGAAGCAATTCTTTTTACGGTTTGTTATTCGTTATGGTGCTTCCGTAACACGAACATATCTGCGGGCCGAGAACGACGGAAAACAGGAGAGAGTTGTTTGATGGCATTATTGACAATTCATTTAGGTGGATGGTGTTGCGAAATACGAAGTGCATTAAAAATGTAAGTGTTTGAAGAATCTCTCCTTTTAGTTGTTTTGAAACCATGTAATTTGTTGCTAGTCTCTTGCTAACTTTTTAATGCATTGTCGTTTCCAAAAAAATTAATTTATAAAATATTTTGCATGAAAATATCATCAACCTACAATGACTAGATCCAAATTTTAAGTTGGACACCTTTTAAAAAATAATTTTATTTATTTCTCCTAAATATCAATGTTGTATTTAAGATTTTATTAAATTATTATAATTGTTACCTTTTTTTACAATGTCAAAGGCTAGGATACACAATCGAATATATGGTTTGGATTCGAGTTCCCCGACAAGCGGGACTAGTTGGTCCACATAAACGCGGGTTGTGCTTTAAAGCAAAAAAAACCGACAAGCTTTAAAAGTTTATTGGCATCAAATAGGTTCGATTCCAACATTTATCGAGTATGTATTGATAACCCAACTCAATTGTTACGAGGTTCAGTGGTGGAAGATGAGAAACTTCTAAAAATGGGACTCGATCTCGTACCTCCTTTTGTATAACTCACTATTGTATTGCCAAAAGTTTCATTCTTGACTACTTGGGAGTCATGTAAATTGTCCTTTTGTATAACTGACTATTATATATAACATTTTTTCCAGTTAGGGTTTTAATGAGCTTCTTATGACTGACATATTTCAATCTAAATACTTAGGATTGATTTTTAACTAAATTCGATTTGTTAACATGTGTGGCCTTGGACCCAAGTCTTCTTTATGACGTTCGTGGGGCTCCATCAAATAGACCGTTATGTCAAATATCATCTAGAAATGGTGAAAAAACTATTTGAAAATATGGGCTTATGTTTTCGTATTTTTGTATTCTTTTATGTTTTTTTTTGCATATCTTTGTGAATAGTATGGTATGCAATAAGATAGACATTTAGTTCATAGTTTGTTGGGTTTGAATTTTAGAAGGAAGAATTGAGAAAATTGAGTTGGCGGACGTCCACAGCGTGCCAGCCGAACGTCCGTGTGATGCGGAATTCCGCAGGTCGTCCGCGGAAGCAACAAAGGTTTTTGGCCGACTTTGGGATTTTAGGGGGCGGACGTCCGCATGGAGCCAGCCGGACGTCCGCATGGCGTCTGACGAGTTTTCTCCTTTTTCTCCCAGAATCTCACTCTTCTCTCTCTCACTTTACCAAAATTGGATTTCACTCCCCTCCTCTCCATTAATTTAGGGCGATTTTCTCCTCCCTCTAAGGTAATCTCTAGTTTCCCTCATCTCACTTCATTTATTGTGATGCCAAGGTCATTAATATTGGCATCCCTCACCCTTTTAGGTGGTGATTGTTAAGAAGCTCTCAAGTGTTCTAGGCTCTAAGTGCTCAAAGGATCTCCTCTTCCACTTTCTAGGGTTTGGGTTTTCTATAAAACCCTCTAAGGTGAGTTATCCTCAACCTCAACTTATATACATGTTATTATAAATGATTCTAACTTATTTATGTCTTCTATTTCTCTTATTTATGTCTTATATTTCTCATATTTATGGTTGTACTTTTAACCCAAAAGAGTTTTGATAATCATAAGGTTTTGTTATGTAAAATGGTTGGAAAACTTGGAGTATTTAACTCTCCTTGGTTTGTTCATGAGTTCCCACTTCTATTTACTACTTTGGTTTGATGAAAAATGATTTTGACCACTTTAGGTCAAAATCTAGGGTTTTGATAAATTGGGGGATTTTAAGGGAAACATTAATAAAAAGGGGATTTGAGGTTGGATTATGGATTAAATGACTATTTGGAAATATCATGATACTTCAATATTTATTATTATGTCATGATGAGTTGTCCCCACATTTGATGAGTGTTATCATTATCCATGTTTATAAAGTTTGCTTGTTGGTAATAATAGTATTGGCTTATTTGAGAGTCGGGACTTGTAGTTTGAGTGTAATGGATCCATAGGAACTAGAGTCATAGCACGGAATAGGTATCGGGATCCATGATAAGTAAGATGTGGACCTATATGGTCGGACATCGTCTCATGGGCAGTAAGGTGTAATTCCAAAGTGCTTGTTTGTGGATTTAAAGTGACCCAATGTATAGACCTGGAGTGGTTGAAATTGGGGGCACACAAGTTATAGACTCTTCGGGGTTGCGCTTGTTTCCGTTTATTGTGGATTATGATGTTACTACTAACGATTGTGTAATTATCTTGTCTTATGAGTTTGCGTATCGACTTCCGAGTTCCCATCAACACTTGGAGCATTGGACATCCAATGACTTCCGTCATGGGGTTTATTATGTTTTCTACCATACCTCAATTAAATATATTATTACAAGTTGTTAGATTTCTATTATCAATATGTATCCTAACACTTCTTCTTTTGGATGTGTTGGTAGGACTTTCGAGCGGTGGGGCTCCTCAGGCTTGAGTGAAGAGTCGCGATGTGTCAATAGCATTTTTAGGAGTACTTGGAGGCGTACATGATAGATTATAAATGTTGATTTTTGGTAGCAATTAGACAACACCCGAATGTAATCTAGAAATTGATGTCCTAGATTATTAGGTTGTTGAACCATTAATTGCTCGCTTCTTGGGATTGTAAACATCATACTTTATTTCCCCATTCCTTGGGTGTTTTGTTTAAATATAGAAGTACATTTTCCGGAAATTTTCCAGGTTTAAATTTCACCCAGTATTTAGAGTGTTACAAGTTGGTATCAGAGCAGTAGTTTAAGTGAACTAGGTATGTAGTTAAAGTGCCTAGACTTAAGCTGAAAAGATTAAGTATTGCAGCTTTGAGTAGCCAAAACCCAGGTGTCATTACCATTGCAAATGCAGTGTTTGGCTCTAACCCTGATATACCTGCAGATACTCTTGCAAGGGCTTTCCAGGTGGACGAGAAAATTGTTTATCTAATTCAATCAAACTTCTAGATCGTCGCGTGATCTAATGTCGGTTTTATTAACCTATAATTTTCAGTTTCTTGATTTTGATCTATTTGTCCTAGTACTCTTATATTTAAATTGAATAAAAGGATTTTATATTATATTATATGCCACATTGTTCCCTCCTATTCCATCATATACTACAAGGAAATTGCAATACATGCTATTACTCCAATGTGAATTTGAAATAAAAATTTTGGTTTTTCAAAGGAAAACTTATTATCGTAATACGTTTTTTATAAATAAGTAGAAGAAAATGTATAAAATGACTAAGGGGCTGTTTGGTAGTTGCTGAATGGTTTGGTGCAGAATGATTAAGTGGTCAGAATGATTAAGAGGCTTTTATGATTTAGTGCAAAATGAAATATGGTTGTTTGGTAATTGTTTAGAATGAAATCAAGGTGCTGAATGGTTAAGGGAGGCCCATGATGCTAAATCATTCAGAGGGTTTTAGAACCATTAAGAGGCAGACATTTTGTTTGCCAAGCAGGATTTACCTCTTAGCGATTAAGAGGTATCCTCTTAATGGAACTATTAAGAGGTAAACAAACAACCCCTAACTGTGTTTTGGTTGGTTTTTAGTTCAAGTAACCAACTTTAAAAATAGTTACAAAAATGACACTTCGAAAACATTTTAAGAAATTGTTCAACGTTTGAGAATTTTCGTTAAGGGTAATATCAAAGCATCCAGGTAAACAAATCTCATTGGGCTGTTGTGACATTATTTACTCCGAACTGCTTAGGCATTGAATTGTCTTCGTATAGCCAAGTAATTTTGACATGGTGTTTACACATCGCTATATTATTTTTAAAGTACAATACTGTAATTGATCCATGTGGTTACGTGGATGATCTAAAAACCATTTCAGTGTTTCAATAAGTCTAAAAATCATACCTACTTTGTACATTTGGCGTTGAAATGTCATATGAGTTCAGATTGTTACGCTCGTTCAGTTGAATCATGTAAAAATAAAAAACACAAACCAAAACAAACTCATTATAAGTGTAGGTAGTTTCTAGGAAGTAAAATACAGTACACATTATATTTGTGGACAATGCTATTTGCATCCCTTTTAATGTCAGAATAAAATTGAGGATGTAAAAAATTGGTTTTGATGTTGATGTGTATGAGAATAAAATTAATAAGAGCATCTCCAACATGTTTTCTATATTTTTTCTAAAATAAAGAACCAAAGTTAAAATCTCTAAAAAGAATTACATTCAACTCCAACCGATTCTCTATTTTAAAGATTTTAACACAAGTTATATCAATATAATATTATATAATTTACATCTCAATACACTTTAAAAAAATTATATAAAATGATAAAACATTAATCTCATTGTTGGAGAAGTTTAGAAAATATTTTTTTTCTATTTTAGAAAAGATGTTAAGAGCATCTCCAACAAGGCAACAACTATGGTAAAATAGAAAAAAGAGGGATTTTAGCAATTTTTCTCCAACAACTATGCTATCTTGTATGCTAAAATAGAGAGTAGATGATAGAGAAGATAAAAATCTCCAATTTTGGAGAAAAAATTTCTTTTATGCTAAAATTAGAAAAAATATTTTATTATTTCCACCAATAAGAGACATTTGAATTAAAAGTTTAAGAAGAGAGAAATAATATTTTATTAATGTGTTGATTGTTTTAATATTTAATTAATACTATAATTTCTAAAATAGAATGGCTGTTGGAGTTGGAAACATGTTTTTCTAAAGATTTTGACTTTTGATACTCTATTTTAAAAAAAATATAGCATAGCTATTGAAGATGCTTTAAAATGTCTAAATAGAGGTAGATTTAACAATGTGTAAAGTGTAATTAACCTCCCTTAAATCGAGGGTGTTGCAATAATATGACCAGTAAACCTTGTATTATTGTAATGATTATTTAAACAAACAATAAAAATAAAAATTTATTAAATAATGATGATAAGTAAACAGGTGTTCAAATAGAGTCTTCTTACTAAAAATGTTGACGTAAATGATTGATAGATACGGAAAGGAGTGGGAGAACATATTTTTATGAGAAATTAATTAAAATACCTAAAGTTTGACTTTGACTTACAAAAATACCCAAAATCTCGTTGGTTTTGCAAAAATACCCATTTTTTCCATGATGGAGTCCGCGATCGCAGACCAGGGAAAAAATTGGAAATTAGTCCCGCGATTTCGAGAGGAGTCCCACGGATGTACACTCAAATTGGTTATTTTGATTTAAGTTTTACACTTTATACCCCTATAATTATTTACTTACTTTACTTTATACCTTTTACTTTCCTAATTTTAATTTTACACCTTCATCATATTAAAATATATAATCATTTATTAACTAAAATACGTTAAAAAAATACGTTTTAATTTTAACAAGTTACATCATTGTACTCGTCTCTTCGATACCTTCGAAATGAGCCCAATATTGAATATTTTTTGATTTAATTATTTTATTATATATTATATATACTACATAAAAATATTTTTAATATTTACAATTCATACTCTTATAGTTAATTATTTAATTTATGGTACATCTCCTACTTTTTCAATTTTGTTTTACACTCTTATCGCATTAACATAATAATCATATATTAACTTGACGATTTAATCAATTAGTTAATATAAGAATATTATGTTAATATGATAAGAGTGTAAAACAAAATTGAAAAAATAATAGATGTACCACAAATTAAATAATTAACTATAAGGGTATGAATTGTAAATATTTAAAATATTTTTATGTAGTATATATGATATATAATAAAATAATTAAATCAAAAAATATTCATTCACTAGGATTACGTCTATGGTCAATTGTTAGTATTTGGCTCCACATAACCGTACCAAGTTGCCTCCGATGACCCAATGTCTCAACTAGCTACAAATAAGAATTTTCCCAACAATAAGCTTACTCCTATACCTATTGGATCCATTAATAGTCTAGGCTTGACACAACTATAATCACAATATAGTTCTCAACTTATCACACAATTCCATAGGATGCCTTTCTTGCATAAAAACATCATATAAACTAAATCCAAATAAAAGTCAACCATGACCATTTTCATTTCCAACATAAAATGTTCACAAACAGGTTTTCCATAAGTTATACAACTTTAAATTAACCATAGTTAATGCAAACAACAATACATCACTTTCTTTCTCAAAACCCACTTTACCATAACCTTCCAATATAGTGAAAGTCATAATTATGACCAAAATAGGTTCATTCAAGTATTCAACCATATATATACATATAAAACCCCATTTTATAACGCATAAAATTTAACTCTTCATTTCACACAAAAATGATAAAACCCTAAAATCTCCAAAACTCAAGTTAGGTCAAAACCTTATCAAATAAGAAAAAGGAGATTAAGAGTTTGAAATGTAAGGTTTTGACATGTATAAAGTTTAAAAGGCTAAGATGAACTCACAATACTAGGTTTTGGCTAAAACCTAGAAACCACCAAACCCTAGAAAAGAGAATGGTACAAAGAGCTTGCCTATACTTAAGTTACTTCTTCTTAAATGCTAGCAAACCCTAGATGAAGAACTATGGATGATCTTAGGTGTATTCAACTTGGATTAAATGAGTAGTAAGGAATAGTAGGTGAAAATCGCCCTAAATACAGAGAGAATCGAGCCTTGATCAGATTTGTAATAAATGCCCAAAGAAAGTCGGTCCAAAGGTTTAAATATCAGCTTTTTGGCCGACCGCGAGAGTGCCTTATGGCACAATCGCAAAATGTGTACCGAGAGCAACTCCTCGGGTGCGATAGTGCCTAGTGAGGGTGTCATATGACACAATCGCTGACATAATCGCCGAGAATGTACCGCAAGGGTTCCCAACCCCGCAACAGTGCCCTGTGGTAGTGCCCTTTGGCACTATCGCAGACATAGTCGCACGATGCATACTGAGCCCAAGGAACTTCGACTTTTCGACCTCGCAACGCTCTTGATTAACACAGCAACCAAGATACTTATTTTACTAACACATATTTATAACTATAGCGCATCGGGGAAAGGGAAGAGTAGCTAAAACATAACATGATTTTCGGGTGGTACACACTCAAAACATGTAATTTAAAAATGAATATGCCATAACTGCATGTAATTCCAAAATCTCGAAAAAGAGCAAATCAAACGGGCAAGACGTCCCCAAAACTCATCCGAGTAAAAACCAAGTCAAAAGCTCAACAAAAATGCATTTGCTCAGTAAATAGGTAGACTCATACTCAAGAGTAGAATTAGGCCAAACATTATCAATATCGAGATAAATTGTAACAACCTGAATTTCAAGTTTGAAAGATGAAAGTTTAGTGTCTTTTATGAAAGAAATGAAAGTTAAGTTGAGGGACTTGTTTGCAATTAGTGAAAGATATTTATAGACTCAAACTTCTAGGGCAGCCCCCATTTGCACAAATCAGTGAAAATTTATCTTGTGTGGGTGTTGGTGGCGTGAAACAAGGAAAGAAGAAGAAGAAGAAGAAGAGGAAGAAAGCAAAGGAGAGGAGAAATCATTCAGGTAATCCTTCCCAAATTCATAATCTGTGTGATGTAGTATTCCCTCTTCATTAGTTCAGATTCTATGATTGAAATCAGTGATGTATTGTGTTTTCAACCACAATTCCTAAAAAGTGGGTTTCATGGGTTTTGCCTTAATAAATCGATTTAAGAGGGTTAAAGATGGATTAAGTGGGTGTTTGGGGTTGGTGGATGAACCTTTTTAGTTGTCTAATCAAACTAATGGCTTAAATCAGAGTTTAAATCGGTTTTAGAATTTCTAAGTTCGAACAACAGCGTTTTCCGGACACCAGCGTTTGAAGGTGTTAGGATATGTTGCATATGTCCGGGTAAGTGCCTCGTGAAGGTGTCCGGGTAGTGTTGCCCGGATAAGTGGTGTGTCCGGAAAAGTGGTGTGTCCGGAAAAGTGTAGTGTCCGGATAAATTCAGTGTCCGGAAAAGTGTAGCGTCCGGATAAGTATAGCATCCGGAAAAGGGTATCCGGACAATGAGGCTGAGCTATTTACCTGATGGGGATTTTTTGCTTTAGGTGTTCGTTGGGTGTAGCTTGAAGGTGTTTAGGAAGTGCATTGTACGACAATCAAGGTGAGTTCCCTAAACCTCTTTTACGACGTAAATGTTAAATGATTCTTTTACTGATTATGGTTTTAACAAGCATGAAATATTTATGAACTGATATGCACGGAAGGAAAAGGAATGTTTGATATGTTGAAATGATGCGCATGATTTATAAAGGGTCAAATGCTTTTATGAAATGTATGTGCATGCTATGTGATGTCGGTCTGCTCTGTGGGATCAATGAGCCTCGGGATCTGATGATCCCTTGGATATGTTTGACGAGACGTGTAACAACCCGCTCCAAAATGCCAAAACAAGACATTTATTACAAAAGAAAAACGCCAAAACTTGGCCCAAGGTTTACACCAACAAATTTCAAAATCTGGGTTTGCGGAATAACCCTAGTTACAACTGAGAACATCTAAAATACTGGAAGGTAAGGAGTCCACTAATGCAAGCCACGCCCGCCCTCGCCTTCTCTTTACCACTAGAGGAACCGCCCTTAACCTGCTTACCTGAAAAGGGTTTTCAGTTTTGAAAATGCGAGGGTTAGACCACAAGGTCTAGTGAGGTCCCTCAGTTACATACACACCACATATAGCATTTAAAGGATTTGCGAAACATAAATCAATATGAAGTTTGGCAAATAACAGTCACACAATTGACCAAATCGTCCATCCAGGCACACACCCGTGACTTGATCCAAGGTGCACAATTACCCTCGTATGGGACACCCCCCCATATCCGTCACACCATATCATATGGGTCACACCCCCATATAGAGCACACCATGTCATGTGGGACACCCCCCCATATAGATCACACCACGTCGTATGGGTCACACCCCCCATATAGATCACACCATGTCATATGGGACACACCCCCCATATAGATCACACCACGTCGTATGGGTCACACCCCCCATATAGATCACACCATGTCATATGGGTCACACCCCCCATATAGATCACACCATGTCATATGGGTCACACCCCCATATAGATCACACCATGTCATGTGGGACACACCCCCCCATATAGATCACTCCATGTCATATGGGTCACACCCCCATATAGATCACACCATGGCATATGGGTCACACCCCCATATAGATTACACCATGTCATATGGGACACACCCCCATATAGATCACACATAAGCATAAGTAATTTATAGGCAAATCACACTTCAGATAAGCACACGTATATGAGTAAAAGAACAAGTAACATCAATCTTTAGTTAGAAAAACTCACCTGATACGCTTACGGTCCTTTCTTACTCTGACCCGCACTTCCCGATGGTCTACCTGAGTTAAAGGGTAAAACGCATAAGCTGTCAGCTCAACTATCCGGACACACTAGTCTCTCCGGGCACACTCACTTTCCGGACAACACCCTGTCCGGACAACACCTATCCGGACAACACATCCTATCCGGACAACACATCCTATCCGGGCAACTCTTATCCGGACAACACCTACCCGGACAACACATCATATCCGGACAACTCCTATCCGGACACTCACCCGGAGACTTTCAACTAAGCAAGTGTCCGGACGTCCAGAAGGTTTCCGGACGTCGACCTGCGTCTTAAATGGACCGAGAAATTACAGAATCGGACGAAAACTCGCAATTAAAGATTAGCAATGACATTAGGGTCATTAAACTCAACTACTACTGAAATATCTGCTGCAATAGATAAGATTTTACACCTAACCTCTTCCATTTAGTTCCAAACCCAACTTTTAACAAAAACCCCAAATAACTCAAACAATGGCAAAATCATAGATTAGAGAAATGGAGAAGGGATTACCTGGTTGAATCCAAAAGAAGCACACCTTCTATTCCTCCCCAACAAATCCGAATTTGATCCTCCTTGCTTGACTTTGCCCTCTTTCTTCTTCTTTCTCCTTTCTCCTTCTTGCTCTCTCTCTATTTACTCTCACAGCCGCCCATCACACACACAAAATCAGTAGGAGAATGTTTCTCCTAGGGTTTTGTGCCATTTATACTTACCTCACAATTACCAACTATCCCCTCAATTTTTAGCATTTAAATAGACTCCTCCCCAACACTTGAAATTCTTTCATTTTGGTCACGGTCACTACAACACTCCCCCCTCAAAAGAATTCCGTCCCCGGAATTCCATTCTCAAAAAGGTGAGGGTACCTGGACGCCATATCTGATTCCACTTCCCACGTTGCCTCTCGTACCTTGTGATACTTCCACGGGACTTTAACCAGACGAACCTCCCTATTCCTCGACTTCCGAACCTTACTGTCCACAATCTCTATTGGTTCCTCTTCGTATGTCAATTTCTCGTCTATACGGACATCTTCCAACGGAATAGCCACATCCGACTCGGCCAAACATTTCTTCAGGTTTGACACATAAAACGTCGAATGAATTCTGCTTAACTCTTCCGGCAATTCCAACATGTACGCCACCTCTCCCACACGCTTGGTGATGGCGAAAGGTCCAACATACCTGGGTATTGATTCTCCTTCCTCTCAAACGCACAACGTCTTTTCACGACTAATTATAAGTATTGCACTGTCTCCCACACAGAATTCGATCAAACTCTTCCTTCTGCTTACACCCTGTGGCGATCTCGAGCCACACTTAACTTCTCACGAAACGCATGAGCTATTGGTGGTCAACCACACGACCTTCTGTCTCACCCAAAATCATTCACACCTCTAGACTCACGGTTTTTAAAATGCGTCACACTAAGGGTTTCACACAAAATCTTACCTTCTTAAAAGAACGCCTTCTACCGAAAATTAACGCCACACATCCCGAACCCTTATAAAATAACGACGCTCAAATCGCCAACTGATCACCGGATCCACCTTGACTATCACCTTAACCCGCAGTTAAAATTTTCCTCCACAGGCTATACACAGCTCTACAATTACTTTTCTAACACAAAATACGTCTAAGGCAGATAACACCTTCTTGCATTAATTATACCGACTACAACCCATCGATAACAATCAATTCACACACCTTTACTACAACGTCACTCCCATACCACTATCAAGTCCAACCCGACGGTCCTTCATCCGAGCACTACATTCGACTACTTTCTTCCACATCCTTCTCAAACATAAAACATGTTTCCAGCGAATAACTCACTAGAAGATACACACTCTTGATCACTCACGTAAGTTAGTTTTCCTCCACGCTTAAACCACTCACATACACACAAATCCTCTTTCTCATACTCTCACTAGAGTTCATGCACCCAATGGTGACGTTCTAAAAACATTGTTTCCCTCTTTCCGAGTCACTTGTCACACTTTTTTTTTACACTTACTCTCTTATTCCACACTACCGCCCCCAATTACCTCAGGCTAACATGGAACATTTCTCCTTCAACATTGACCACTCCATACACGCAATTTCAACGGTTACTATGTCTAATCCCATAGTTTCACCACATCTCAAACGAGAAATTCGACCAAGTCAAACTGGACCTCCACTCTATGTTCGAAGCGACCACACACTTCTCGTTCCTCAAACGATATTAACCCACTCCTTTGCATTCCTTTACACACAAGGATTAGTTCAACATTCTCAGAGATTTCATATCGACTACAAGATATCATGAACTAATCAATCCCACATTTTCACAATTATTACAACGATACAAGGCAAACGCACTCATCAATCAACTCGAGAGTACACAATTTTCTTCTTATCTAGTCACCCATTGCCACCCCATTCTTTTATTTTCGGGTAACAATATCATACGCCACTTAGACATCCATGCAACTCCACACATAATTTTGTCATATCTGTACAACTTATGAGCAACTCCGAGCAAAGATCTCCACCTATGCTCATCCCATATCAACACTAGTCCACCACTTAACCTCACAACAATACATCCCCACCATGTTTCGCATGCCCACTAAATATAAGTTACCACCAACTTATCCACACAACCCCCACACACCAGAGGTTCAATCATCACGATCATTTGCACGCACACAAGGCCAAGCCTCCTCCACGCCAACGCAACATAGACTTGAAAGAGTTTGCGAAAACATCCAGCAATAATTAATTTTGCAAATCAACATCCATACACACATAACTGATTTCTGCCTGGTCACTACCCACTTGTAACCTGATCTAGAGCACACACCCGCCCTTGAGAATAGACTGAGTTCGTTCGCAAAAATCCACATGGTCACACCAGGGCTAAACTCTCGACTTTCACACCTCCCGACAACGACTCAACACCCGTCGTTGGCTTCAACACCAAATCTTGGCAATTAGCCTAAATACAAATTTCTCCTCAACTCCGGCTCTACGCCGATACCGACTCATCCACGCACTACAACGCTACCTTTCGAAGTATCTTGCCTACTTCGAATCACCCTGGGCACACTCCTTGCCGACAACCACACTTCAACTTATTAAGCAAGAGTAAAGACTACCATCACACACGTCTTTCTAAGGTCAAAATCTGAGACTATCATTAGACGTCTCCTTCCCTAAACTGTAATACCAAGGTCATGAATCGACCATCGATGCCTCAACCACATTTTTCACCCTTAAAGACTCTGTCCATTTCTTAAACGCGATAACTCTCACCACCTAGCGAGTTCATAGAATTCATGCATGACAACCCAACGATTTAAATCGTTTTACGCACTCGACACCTTCCACAAAACTGGGTTTGATAGACATGGATCGACACATTTATAAAGAACAACCGTACACACAGGTCACAAGGATCGCTCACCCGTGACCTCGTCATCATTTGGAAATACATTCACTGAAACTCCCTTTATGCAAAAATTTTAAAAATATGACAATATCACTCATACTGGGATAGTCGACCGACTCCCACACTTGCTGATATGTCAACCACGTGTTCATATCGCTTTCATTCATAAAATCATGTGATCAAATATTATTACGATTTTTACAACAAGGTTTAACTCACTCGCAAAAGAAGTGAAGTAACTCACCATTTCTCCAAGTTCGAAATTTATTACACTATGTAAGCAAATTTATCTTTTTCTTCAAGAACGCTTGCACACGCCAACTCATTTTCAAAAATCAGAAGTTTACAAGGCACACGCACACACTCACACATTTTGACAGGGAGGACTTATGTAATCGGTTTTTGAAAACGTAATGCATGACTCACTTTACATTGAAGGCTACTCGCTCAAACAGGGTTAACAAATCCACGCCGACACCCTACTTCTCCCTACATCATCAGGTTCTTACATTCGAAACAACCTTCGGTACCGGTACTTCCCCACAGTCACCACCTGACTAATAATTTGTAAAACATACGACTTCACCTCGGTCCCAAAATGGTTAACCGACACCCATGATATCAATTCGCACATCTATCACTTCTCAACCACTCTTGTCACTCTTCCACTAACTAGAGAGTAAGAAAACACACCTCTACTATCCGATCCTTGAGTTGCAACTCTCAAGATTTAATTCACCGACATCGGAGACTCCTAGAATAAACACTCATTAGAGATTAGGAGCTCACCTTCAGTCAAGTATCTTCCTTAAGAACCCTAAGGTTCTACTTCACACAGACTCTCACACCAAATCTTCCAACAATGCTTCTTCTAGGTAGGATCACCAATCACACCGAGGATAATCTGCACAACACACCTAACCGTTGCCATCATGGCAAGGTTAAACTTTACACACCGCCGATATTCCCCACACACTGATCACCACTAGACTCCACGCACTCCAAGATCTAGGCACTGCCCTTCCTTACCATTCGAACTGGTCTATCCCATAATTTCTAGAACTGGGATTCTCCGGCAACAGGAGACTTACCCGGACATCATTCATTCATCCTCTTCGAATCCACGAAGATCTACCTCTAGACGACTCATAACACTCTACACAACACTTCGTTACAACATTTCTTCTTTATGATGTACCCATACCTTACATCATAAATGACTTCCCACGAGACTTTCCTCAACAAGGGTCTTAATCCCCCCCCCAGGGACCTTGCTGACGTTCTCAAGTACTGGAACACGACACCAAAGATAGACTAACAACCGTCCTAAAATAGCAAGGCATGAATGATCACCGTCATGTACCTGTAAATTCACAATTACACTGGCCAGGTGTAATCCCAAACTTACCTTACATGATAGTTTTCACCACCCCATTATCCACGCTTCCCAGTGAGGTCTTCCTAGGCCTTCCTACATTCTCAGTTGTACTTCTACAGTTTAAGTTTAGGCCCATCCGGTCACCTAAATCCCTTAAACTACGGCTCTGATACCAACTGTAACAACCCGCTCCAAAATGCCAAAACAAGACATTTATTACAAAAGAAAAATGCCAAAACTTGGCCCAAGGTTTACACCAACAAATTTCAAAATCTGGGTTTGCGGAATAACCATAGTTACAACTGAGAACATCTAAAATACTGGAAGGTAAGGAGTCCACTAATGCAAGCCACGCCCGCCCTCGCCTTCTCTTTACCACTAGAGGAACCGCCCTTAACCTGCTTACCTGAAAAGGGTTTTCAGTTTTGAAAATGCGAGGGTTAGACCACAAGGTCTAGTGAGGTCCCTCAGTTACATACACACCACATATAGCATTTAAATGATTTGCGAAACATAAATCAATATGAAGTTTGGCAAATAACAATCACACAATTGACCAAATCGTCCATCCAGGCACACACCCGTGACTTGATCCAAGGTGCACAATTACCCTCGTATGGGATACTCCCCCCATATCCGTCACACCATATCATATGGGTCACACCCCCATATAGATCACACCATGTCATGTGGGACACACCCCCCATATAGATCACACCACGTCGTATGGGTCACACCCCCCATATAGATCACACCATGTCATATGGGACACACCCCCCATATAGATCACACCACGTCGTATGGGTCACACCCCCCATATAGATCACACCATGTCATATGGGTCACACCCCCCATATAGATCACACCATGTCATATGGGTCACACCCCCATATAGATCACACCATGTCATGTGGGACACACCCCCCCATATAGATCACTCCATGTCATATGGGTCACACCCCCCATATAGATCACACCATGGCATATGGGTCACACCCCCATATAGATTACACCATGTCATATGGGACACCCCCCCATATAGATCACACATAAGCATAAGTAATTTATAGGCAAATCACACTTCAGATAAGCACACGTATATGAGTAAAAGAACAAGTACCATCAATCTTTAGTTAGAAAAACTCACCTGATACGCTTACGGTCCTTTCTTACTCTGACCCGCACTTCCCGATGGTCTACCTGAACGAAAGGGTAAAACGTATAAGCTGTCAGCTCAACTATCCGGACACACTAGTCTCTCCGGGCACACTCACTTTCCGGACAACACCCTGTCCGGACAACACCTATCCGGACAACACATCCTATCCGGACAACACATCCTATCCGGACAACTCTTATCCGGACAACACCTACCCGGACAACACATCATATCCGAACAACTCCTATCCGGACACTCACCCGGAGACTTTCAACTAAGCAAGTGTCCGGACGTCCAGAAGGTTTCCGGACGTCGACCTGCGTCCTAAATGGACCGAGAAATTACAGAATCGGCCGAAAACTCGCAATTAAAGATTAGCAACGACATTAGGGTCATTAAACTCAACTACTACTGAAATATATGCTGCAATAGATAAGATTTGACACCTAACCTCTTCCATTTAGTTCCAAACCCAACTTTTAACAAAAACCCCAAATAACTCAAACAATGGCAAAATCATAGATTAGAGAAATGGAGAAGGGATTACCTGGTTGAATCCAAAAGAAGCACACCTTCTATTCCTCCCCAACAAATCCGAATTTGATCCTCCTTGCTTGACTTTGCCCTCTTTCTTCTTCTTTCTCCTTTCTCCTTCTTGCTCTCTCTCTCTATTTACTCTCACAGCCGCCCATCACACACACAAAATCAGTAGGAGAATGTTTCTCCTAGGGTTTTGTGCCATTTATACTTACCTCACAATTACCAACTAGCCCCTCAATTTTTAGCATTTAAATAGACTCCTCCCCAACACTTGAAATTCTTTCATTTTGGTCACGGTCACTACAAGACGGTAGGTTGGAATTCGTTTCCTCCTAGGCGGGTATCGGGGAGTCTGCTTGGGCCCCGATACGAGAGGGCGAAAGGAGAGTCTGCTTGGGCCCCGATCGCGATTGGTTAAGTGATCCATTACACAGTGCAGCACCATATGTGATGTTTCATGATGTTTTTAACGAAAGGATTTCATATTGTTTATACATGTTCTTTATGGAGGGAATTCACTAGACCTTTTGGTCTAACCCTCGCTTTTCAAAACTAAACCATTTTCAGGTAAGCAAGTAGTAAGAGGCTCAAGTAAGTGAGCAAGAGCAAGATAGAGTGCAGGCGCAGCTAGAGACAGTGCAAGTGCCAGCCATAGAAGTTAGAATATTCTCAGTTGTGTATAGGTTGTTTCCGCCAACCTTAGCTTATGAATGATGTAACGAAATGTTGGAACCCAGTTTAATTGAAAAGAGTTTGATTTTTATGCTATGTATGTCCTATAGTGTTTTTGGGATGTTACATAAATCATCCCTAAATAAAAACCATATGGTTTATACTTCCAAAATATCTCGTAACACAAAGTATACATTTTCTAAACGATTTATCAAATCAGATACACCAAAAATGCATTACTGTCAAATATTTAGTTATAAAATAACTCGTCAAAACAGACATTCTCAAGGTTTATTATTCACAATCGAATGGAATGGTTGCAAAAGGTGTATCGTGGACTATTTTACCCCCTTGTTGACTTTGACATGTTATAGTGTCGCTGGCACAATCAACGGACACTATAGTCTGGCCTATACCGTGAGTTTTGTTTTTACCATTCCCCAGTCGTTTTCCCGACTTTTCCTCATCTGTTTTCCTGGTCGTTTCTTGACATGGACCAGTTCTTTGCAACGGGCTGAAAAAAGAAGCATCAGTCCATGAACCTTGGTAAACCTTACGCTATATGTGCTCTTATACCCATCCTTTTAATTATATTCATGATATCATTTAATTATAACTGTTTCGATGAGTTTTTTGCTTTTTTTATAATTTTCTCCGTATCTTCTCCATACATATATTCAAAATATTAAAATTAAGCATTAAAGGTGTGTTTACATTTCATTAATTTTCCTTCTTATTAACTTTTTCTATAAAAGAAAAATCATAGTAAAAAAACACCAACATTTCTAAATTCTAGAATACATGAAATTAGGAGTGATAATTTGATATGAAAACAAATATATGTTGAAGATTCTAACTTCATCTACTATGAGAAAAGATATTTTCAAAGTAAAGACAGTTCTTTCCTTGAAATACTCCAAGTAATTATATAAAAATGCTTTTGAACTAATTCAATGGTTTCTTTCTAATCCAAATCTAATAAGTCAACTATTTGACCACCTCAACAACATAAAAACACCATATTTAACAGATAAAATAACTTTGTTAATATAATACTCAATATTTGTTTTAGAGTATATTACAATGTTCGTCCCTATGGTTTGTTCATAATTTATATTTTGGTTTTTGTTGTATAAAAATTGCAATTTTCGTCTCTATGGTTTGTAATTTTTTTGTATGTTCATACCTTAACTATTATATATCTTTTAATTACAAGGGACTAAAAAAATAAAGAACTGTAAACCATAGGAACTGAAACCACAATAAGTTTTAAATCATAAAAACGAAAATAGCAATAATTAGCAAACTATAAGGACGAAAATCGTAGTTTCTAAACCATAGGGATAAAAATCCCAATTTTTAACAAACCTAGAAAAAACGACACTTACTCTTGTTTTTAATTATGGGCGGTTAACCAAAGCATGTCATTTACATTTTGGATGAGCATGACAAGAACAAAAAATCTTACCCGATAAGGGGCATGTTAAATACCAAGAATCTTACCTGATAAGTGAGAGATAAGACTCTAATTATCCGATAAGCACTTATCGGATAAAAGACATTTATTAATAAACCAATTTGATAGCCGATAATTCTACACGATAAAGTAAATAAGGGTAGTTGGGAAGCGTACACGCCCCTTAATGATTTATTTGGTAAAATGCAAATTAGCATAAACCCAACTTCGTGTTTGTTTCTCTAACCCGTTTATTTGGTGTTTTTGATGTAAATAAGTGTATGTCGTTAACTGTATGTAAATGATCTAAAAATGTAGTTATTTTATATCAAAACATTATTAATAGGCACACCTAAATCATGTAAACTATTATTTTCTATAACTATTGAATTGTTAGACATGTATTTTTTCTTGTCGGTTTTGGAATTTTGACTCGTCACAACGTATTTGAACTCTTGTTGGAATAGGTCTAACCACGTTTATTACGACCAATAAATAATAAACAATTGACATTACATAAAAATAAATCTAAGATATATAAATGCTTATAAATGAAATGAATTGAACCTACCATACCCATATTAGTCACCCAGCTTTACAAAATTAAGACTTGAACAACATAACTAGTTGAATGTATCCAATGTTGACATATTTGACACATTATAGTATGTGTTACTTTTTCCACATGTTTTTTTATTAATAAAAATATGTCATATCACATAAGCTAGTTTTTTTATGTCCCATTATTTTTGCTATAAAAACATCACCATGTTGCATGCTTCATCTCACATTTTTCTCGAGCTATCAAAGTTAACCAAAAAACAAGTTTTCACTTCTCAACAATGACATCTCGTTTGTTTGTATTCAGTCTCCTCGTGGCAAGTTGTTCACTTGCTATGGCTTCAGATCCAAGTCCTCTACAGGACTTTTGTGTTGCTGCACAAAATAGTCGAGGTAAAAACTAATTTTGAAATGTTAAAACATGGTCTAATTTTTATGATTCAAAAATATGACATTTATGTATGTGCCTAACTATGAGTTCCTTATTTTGTTTTTATAGTATTCGTGAACGGTGAGGTATGCAAAGATCCAAAGCTTGTGCGTGCAGATGATTTCTATTTTAGTGGGCTAAACCTAAGGGGAGATACCTCAAATGCGGCTGGATTTAATGTGACTTCAGTGACTGTAGCAGAGTTACCTGGACTCAACACTTTTGGTATTTCAATGGCTCGTATCGACTTTGCTCCATGGGGTATTAACCCTCCGCACACGCACCCTAGGGCCACTGAAATCTTGACGGTCATAGAAGGGAATATTGAAGTCGGTTTTGTCACATCTAACCCAGAAAACCGTCTCATCACTAAAAAACTTCAAAAGGGTGATGTTTTCGTTTTTCCACAAGGCCTAGTTCATTTCCAAAGGAACGTCGAAAATGGTTATGCTTTTGTTATTGCAGCTCTGAGTAGCCAAAATCCGGGTGCCATTACCATTGCAAATGCGGTGTTCGGTTCTAACCCAAATATCGATGAAGATCTTCTTGCAAAGGCTTTCCAAGTGGACAAGAAGGTCGTTGATCAAATTAAATCAGAATTCTAGTCCTTGACATGGTCTTTAAATGTCGGGTTTAATAACTTATAATTTTTCAATTTCGTGATATTCATATGTTTGTGTTTGTGTTATAATATTTAACAGTGAATAAAAGAATATACATTATATTGATCGTCATTTATATTTCTATTATTGAACTACATATAAGATCTAAACTTCAAATCCTGATAACTAACAAGGTTCTAAATGGCGTGAGGTGTGTCGTGGCGGCGAGGCCAAGCCTCAAGCCTTAGGAGCCATGACGTATATCAAGGCATGACTTATGGCGGAAAATCTCTACATCATATATAATATTATATATAAAAACATATGTTTTGTACTATTAAACGACGAGTCATTGATAATAAACATGTTAAATCATGTTACATATTAAAAACTAGTAACTAAGACATTTAAAACATAAAAAAAATCAAATATCGCGTTACAAAAGACCGCACATTAGGGCATGACGTGCCATAAGCATAACGTGGCGTGAGACGCAAGTCTTGAGCCACAGCGCGCCATGACGGCTGTCGCGGCGAGCCTTTTAGAACAATGATAACTAATGAGGCATTTACCAACATTTTATTAAAAAAAATCATCGTTTAAAAATATGAACCAACATTTCCTTCTATACCTTTCATATAAAGACTAAAGTTACGTACATTAAAATAGACGAATGATCGTGTGAGAAAGGGAGGTGCGGTGAGAAGCGTAGAAGTGATTTGAACTTTTGATCATTTTTAATTAATGTTGATCAAATGGTTCAGATGAATCCCAAAATTAAACCATGAATTAGTATAGGAGAGAACTTTCAATTGATCTTCAATTTTTGGAATAAACCAAGGGTGAAGATTTGTTCTTACATTTCTCACGATAACTATTATTCTTAATGAAACCAACTCTATTAAAACAATCCTAAAAACAAATTAAGATTATAAACCCCATATTCCGTAATCATGAAAAACAAAAACGATACAATTAGAATTTTATGCATAAAATTACATGATCACCCCTGTTTCTGCAATGAAGTGTGTGTGTGTGTGTTTTTAGTTATATACAAGATCATAAGCCTCACAAGTAACTGAGAATAAAACCTTAATTGACTAGCAATCACCATACTTATATTCATTGGATTTTTTTATTCACTCAACACTCAACAGGTTCGAAGGATGCTTATAAAACACGCTGCGAAAAAAAAGACCAAATTCTGAATCGCTAAGAGGTGGATCTTGTTTGGCAAAAGAAAAGTCTGTCTCTTAATGGCTCTAAATGAATTTGTATGTTGGGACCATTCAGCACCTTAATTTCATTTTAAACAATTACCAAACAACCATATTTCATTTTGCACTATATCATAAACGCCTCTTAATCATCTTGCACCAAACTATTCAGCAACTACCAAACAACCCCTCAATCTATTGATTCAATCTCCATTTATGATACAATTAAGATATGAAGTTAACTAGTCGGACCAAAACAAACACATACTACAATGGTTTCTTTTATAATAAACAAAGTTCAAGGATGAAAACGAAAAAAACCACCATACTACAACGATCAAATCCATAATTTGTTCAAAAAAGCTATTTAAGACCCTCAGCTTTTGGAGTCCTCGTGTATAACGGTAGGGGTGCTCACGGGTTGGGTTAATCGAGTTGAAGGCATTTCGACACATCAATCCAATGTTAGCGGTTTGAAATTGTTTTAACCCAACCCAACCCAAACAAACAAAGGTACAACCCATCCCAACCCGTTCGGGTTGATCGGGTTGCGTTTAAACAAGGTAAAATCAAAATTAGAAACATAAAAATATAGGAAACATGTATTTAAAATACAACCGATAATTCACACAATATATAGATACTACATATAAAAATGTCTAAACAAAATATGATCAAATAACTTGACGTCTCCAATTTGCATATTTCTTAAATTTTAAATATAGCACCATCAACTGTTTTTCTCAATTTGCATATATATGTTAGCATTTACTATATATATATATATATCGGGTTCATCGGGTTGGGTTGGGTTCAAATTCTCTTAACCCGATATCAAATCAATACATACGGTTTGACGATTTTACAACTCGATTGGACATCGGGTTGCTTTGGATTGGGTTATTTTACAACCCTATATAGCGGTACCACTTGCATGCCTTCAAGAATCAAGAACACCCTTGAATAATTACATTTTTAATATACAATTATTAAAACTTGTTTTTGCAAGTACTTAACATTACATTCTTTTAACAAAAAGTTTAATATACAAATAAAAATATGGAATGTACAAACACTTATAACCATTTACATTATATACTAATACAAATATTTGGAACATTTGTTTTTGCAAGTACTTAACATTACATTCTTCTACATATTTTTTCAAAATATTAAAAAAGCATTGAGAGTGTGTCCATCTTTCATTAAATTTCTTTTTATTCTTAACGTTTTTAGAGTGATTCAAAAAAACCGAGTAACACCCTAATAACCGTTCATCTATACAGTATGTACATATGAATACAAGTAACTAAATATGTTTCATGATTTCTATTCAAGTGTGCATGTTATATATACACATGCGTATACCCGAAAAAGTACTTACAAATTACTTGTATTCACATATTCATACCACCTTTGTGAAACAAAAAAATATGACAAAAAGTGTTAGTACACTAATGTATCCAAGATTTAGTCTAATTGTAATTAGTCAAAGTCAAAATAGCTAGGTTTGGTCAAAGGGTATATAAACCCCAATTATTAGGGTTTGTGGTGTGAGAGGTCATTTAAGTATAGCCACCAAGAGTGTGTGTGTGTGTGACCTCCAAGAGAAATTGTTCCTAAATCTCATCTTTTACATTTCTCAATCAATATACAATGAGCTTAATGTGTTAATCTTGTTACCTGATTATTCACAATTGGTATCAGAGCAATGTATTCATCTAGATCAGATTAGATTTTATTGAGAGTTTTTGCATTTTGAGTGTTCTTCAAGTTTTAATTTCTGTCAGTTTTAGTCCCTCTAGTTTTAAGATTTAGATTTTACATTTTTAGTCCTTAGAGTTTATTTTTTCTTTTAGGATTTTTCATTTTTAGTCCTTTGAGTCGTAATTTTAGAATTTTTGTCACTTTTAGTCCTTATTTTTCGTTTTAGTTTCGTAAGTTGTCAGTTTTATTCCTCATTTTTCATTATTTTTCATCGTTTTTATTAGTTTTTGCCTGCAATTATTCGTAACTGATATATCTTTCTCATATTTTGCAGGTTTGACTATTTAAAGTCCAGTTTTCCACATTAATTTTTCGAAATTAATTTTTGAAGACAAATTTACAATTTGTTTTTCAAATTTTATTTTTGAGAATATTTTTCTGACTTTAATCGTGTTTTTCTCTGATCGTACAAGGACACAAATTCTACTTCTCACGAAGTATCTGTTAACGATCCGATATTTCAAATTTTCAGGTAACAATGGATGATTATCTCGTGATAGAATATATGGGTTGGAATGATTCATCAGCAGACAAACCCAAGGCAATTTCAGAGGTAACAATGTCTCTAAAGGAGACAAATGAGGTACATTCCGATCTTTACAATCAATTCTTTACTCAACAAGCTTATTTAACAAAAAGATTAGAAAATCTAAAAAGAGACCAGGATAGAGCAGATGAGATAATTTCCTCTCAAAAGGCAAGACTAATTGAACAAGACAGTCAAATTAAGGATTTTGAAAAGAAAAAGGCTGAGTTCGAGATTGGTCATGCTTATTTTCAAGACAGAATAACTGAACTATCGGATAAATTACTGAGTTCGGAAGTCAAGAATAGTGAGTTTGAGAGTCTTTTGCATGCTTACAAAGACAGAAATGATGAGTTATGTGAAAATGTCAAGGATCTGGAAAATAAATTGTACAAAGCAGGTCAAACTGAACAAACAATTCACATGCATAAACCAAATAAGTTCAGATATTTCAACTCAAAGTGGGGAATCGGATATGACAATCCACAATACCTGAGCAATGCTTTATTAAAATCACCCACTTTGTACAAATTTGAATGGATTGAACTTGCCGTACATTCAAACTTTCAAATCAAGATGGATGATGAAGACTATAAGGCGGAAGAAGAAATAAAGCGGAAAAACACTGTTAAAATGCAACTTCCTTTTTGGTATGGTCCAGACAATGCAAAGGCATTGAATTCTAAGAAAACCTTACCAAACAATTATTTTGAGAGTTATATTGTTAAAGAACCAGACGAAAAAGAAAATACCCAAAAGGTTCAATCTGACAAACCAACTTTGGAAGGTAAAAGGTATTTTCCACCAATGGTTCTTGAACAAAAACTCGTGGACCTCGAAAGCAAGATCGAAAGTACTATTCAAGGAGTCAAAAATGACGAGAAACTTGCTTTCGAGATCGAAAAGGAAGTTTTGCTTACTGTATTTTCAGAAAGTATAAAAGAAATGAAAACCAAACTTGAGGAAATATCTGAAGAAAAAGCTTTAAAAGAAAAACAATCTTCAGATTCAGATGTTTCCTCATGCAAAGCTTTTATAGGAAATGCTATTTTGAGAGACTGGACAACCAATGACCAAGATGATTTTGAACCTTGGGATTTGGAAAATCAGTTTGATAAAGATCCTCCTATATATTTTCCTACAGCATAAGATAAAGCTTTTCAGAAAGAATTTAATGACTTTCTTTTTCCTAAGTCTGATGATATCGGTAGCCCATCATATGACACTGATACTGATTTTGAAAGCGAGAATGTTGGAAAGGACAAAGGTAAACGTGTATGTGAAGAGCCTGTTCAATTTGATTTTTGTGCCAAACTTCCAGATCACACTACTTTTCTAATAAATGAAGAGAAACCTGAAAAGATTATTTTAGAAGGAGAATCTTCAAAAACAGCTGAGAAAGTTTCTGTCAATGATGATCTTTCTAAATCCAAATCAAAACCATCATTACAGAAAAAGAAAAGAAAAACAAAAAGAAAGAAGCATGTTAATTCTTTTCAGACTCAATATTCAAAGGCTTACAACTCCTATTTGTCTGGTTTTTCAGATCGTAATTTGAGAAACAACACGCGTATTGAGTGGAGAATAAAGGAGTCCACACAGGATGTGACCCAGATCAAATCATCCCACGTTACTTTAAATGTTTTAAATTCCAAGAAAGACAATTTTGTTTCAAATGTTATTAATTATGATGTTGGCACTAGACGAAAACTTGTAGTTCCTTACAAGGTTTATTCAATGCGCCAACTGATTAATTTGGCACGAGATCAAATTTGTTGTGCTTCTTGTGGTGTGGATGATTTTATCTGCAAATCTGACTATAACCGTTGGTTTTACTCAAATGATTATTTTAAAACCAATTATAGAAAACAAAATGCCAATTCCAAACATACTAATCAGAAAGGACCCAATTGGCAGTGGGTACCAAAAGCTGTTTAAATTCCATTTTGCAGCCCAGTCATGTGTGGTATTTGAATTCCGATTGCTCAAAACACATGACTGGTAGAAAGGAGCTGCTGAGCAACTTTGTGGAAAAGGAGATACTAAAACTAAACACATCGACCTCAGGTATCATTTCATAAAAGATCATGTTGAGAAAGGAACTGTTGAGTTATATTTTGTTACAACTGAGTATCAGCTTGCCGATCTTTTTACCAAAGCCTTGGATGAAAAACGTTTCAATTTTCTCGTATCCAAGCTCAGCATGCTTAATATGAAAGTTTAAATCTCATATATTAAATATATAATAGATGGAAATATTTGTATCCTAATCTAGACGTCATTTCTAGATTAATACACTAAAATTTTCATCATATTCCATCTTTAATATATGTTATTTAAATTGTTATATTCTCATTGTATTATAAGTATTTTTCAATCCGTTCTTCTTTTCTCAGTTTTTTTAAATGTCTTATCTTTGATCTGTTATGATATATGTATCTAAACACTTCAGTTTAGAACCCGAGCTTTAAATGTGTTTGACTTCTGATCATATCAAATCAGGACTCGTTCTTAATCTTAAAAAAAAACTTTGACTGTTACATGTGCTAATCTTGTCAAATTAAGATCTTTGCAGATTTTGAGGGGGAGCTTATCCGATTTTAAATCAGCCGATCATAATTTGAGGGGGAGATAATACTGATGACTGTAAGTATCTTCTGAACTTAACTTGAGACTGTTTGAAAGAAGAACGACTTTCAAACACGAAAATTTGTTTTCTTAAATGTTCAAACCACTTCTCTAATTCAAACAGATTTTAAAATTTTAGAAGTGTGATTTTAAATGTTTTTCATGATTATCTCAGATTACATCATTATTTCTGACCGTGTGTTTCCAAAGATTAATACTTGTGTATTATCTTGTCTATATACTTTCAAGTATTCATACACACCGGTTCAGCTTCTTATTGACTTTGTTATTACCACGTCTCAAAACGAAACAACTTTATCGATGGTAATACTCCCGTTTGAATTTCCAATTTTGTTGAGCATCATACATTCATTCAGCGTGAGAACTTAAGCGTTTCATTCAAAGGTTGTTTATATGTAACAACCCAAAATTTTTGTAGGAATTGAAGTTTGGTGGCCAAAATTTAAGAAATAAAAGTTTCAGGCAAAGGACTTATTTTCAAAGTGTGGAAAATGTAAATAGGGACCAGACCCCTAGGGTTTGTCACTGTATTGTGTGCTCTGGATGTTGTTTGCGGCTGAGAAGGAATCGAGAGAAATAGGCCATTGAGAGCTCGGTAGAAGTGTGAAGAAACTCTGGTGATTGGTAAGTATTTTCATCTCTTAAGTTTCTTTCTGTATGTAGTAAGCCATTGATTGATCAAAATCTTGGTTTTATAACTGTATGGGGATTAAGAACACCCTGAGGGTTTTTAATCGTACCTTTTCGGGTTGTTATGGTAGTAAGAATTATTCTGATTTTAAGGACTTTGTTATGAAAACGTTTTATGTAAGAATGCAGCAATAAAACTCTCTTTTATTCGTCGGTTAGGAAGAAATCGAGTATAATCGTGAAGGGTGCGAACCCTGTTCGTGACCGCCGATACCGGGAGTAGGTAGTACCGGGAGACGGTAGTACCGGGAGTAGGTAGTACCGGGAGTCGGTAGTACCGGGAGTCGGTAACACCGGGAGTAAGAGGAGTACCGGGGGTTCCACTACCGGGTATTGGGTGTATTAAGGGCCCAGTAGGAAACTAAGAGTTCGGTTCGCTTTTAAGCCGGATTAAGAGGAGAACTTAGGACCAGAAATTGAGTTGCATCTAATCAAATTATAAATTTAATCTTTAGGTGTACGGTCGGATCGAGGCAAGAGGTTAGGAAGAGAATTGCTATCAGGTGAGTTCCCTAAACCTCTTTTACGACGTAAATGTTAAATGATTCTTTTACTGATTATGGTTTTGTCAAGCATGAAAGAAAGGAATGTTTAATATGTTGAAATGAGCACATGATTTATAAAGAGTCAAATGCTTTTATGAAACGTATGTGCATGTTATGTGACGTCGGTCTGTACTGTGGGATCAATGAGCCTCGGGATCTGATGATCCCTTGGTTATGCATGGCGAGACGGTAGGTTGGAATTCGTT
Organism: Saussurea involucrata; assembly: GCA_033807775.1. Taxonomy (NCBI): domain Eukaryota; kingdom Viridiplantae; phylum Streptophyta; class Magnoliopsida; order Asterales; family Asteraceae; genus Saussurea; species Saussurea involucrata. The sequence goes on along the minus strand of CM066324.1, from coordinate 132,395,314 downwards.
TCCTCCTAGGCGGGTATCGGGGAGTCTGCTTGGGCCCCGATACGAGAGGGCGAAAGGGGAGTCTGCTTGGGCCCCGATCGCAAATGGTTAAGTGATCCATTACACAGTGCAGTACCATATGTGATGAGTTATGATTAATGATGCATGTTAACGAAATGATTTCCTATTATTTATAAATGTTATTTTACGGAGGGGATTCACTAGATGTTTTGGTCTAACCCTCGCTTTTCAAAACTAAACCATTTTCAGGTAAGCGTGTTACGAGTTCTTTTAGTAAGAACTGAGAGATGGCAAGAGGACTTGAAGCTTAGAGCAACTCCAAGATTTTGACTATGATGACTATAAATATAGTTCTTGGCTGTGGGTTTTAGAGATTTCCGCTGTCAAGATTTATTTAGTAATGTTGGATGATGTATAAAAGACAAGTCATTTATGTAATTCGAATGCCTATTCTCTGTTATTGAATGATCATAAAGTGGGACGTTACAAATGGTATCAGAGCCTTAGTTTAAGGGATTTAGGTGACCAGACGGGCCTAAACTTAAACTGGAAGATGAGGAACACAGCCGAGACATAGGATTGCCTCTAGGAAAGATCACTATAAATGCACTTAGGAATAAGGTGCCAAGGACAAACGTGTAAGGTAAGTTTGGGGTTACCCCTGGCCAGTGTAATTACAAACTTACAGGTACATGTGCGTGCTTACAATACCTTACTTATAGCAAAATTGGTGACGTTATGTCTAGCAATGTTTCAATAGTTTAGAATGTCAGCAAGGTCCCCGAGGGGTAGATTGAGACCCTTGTTGGGGAAGTTACATGAGAAGTCATGTATAACGTAATGTAGGTTTACATTGTAGTGAAGAAATGTTGTAATGAGCGTTACGAGTCGTCTAGAGGTAGCTCTTCGTGGTTTCGGAGAGGATGAATGTTTGAGTTGGAGTAAGACTCCTGTTTCAGGAGAGTCCCAGTTCTAGGAATCACGGGATAGATCAGTCAGGAGGGTAAGGAAGACAGTGTCCAGATCTTAAAAGTGTCAATGGAGCCCTGACTTCTTAGTCGAGCTTTTATTGGCAGGATAAATGAAATAAGATACCGATAGTGAAATGAAGGCATGTGGAAGTGGAAAGAGAGATAGTTGATCAAAGCGGAATAGAGTGAAAGGGTTGAGTAAGTGAGAAGTGGAAAGCGTGTTCAGTAAGTTATTGCGTGACTGAGAGGGCGACTGGGGCCGTAGATAAAAGTGTCAAGGATAAACGGTGTAAGGAAGCGGTTGACCTTATTCGAGTGAGTAGCCTTAAATTGCAAGTAGAGTCTCATGCAAAGTGTTCTTGTATGTAGCACAATATTTTCATGATTTAAGTCAAATGTGTGCATAAAAATTTTGATCGAAAACGAGTCGGAATGTGTACGCTTATGTTTAATGAAAAAGGTGATCCATTCTTAGTGCACATTGAAATTTTGAGCTTAACGATTTGCGAAATCTCCCACTCTTTTCATGGTAAGTCAAATCTGTTGCAAGAGGTGAAGAAAATGGCTACCTGCAATTCATTTATGACCAAAAAGCTTATTGACCTACTGATGTCATACAAATGAGTATGAGTTCCCAACACCTTTTACAACACAGAGTGTTAAATGTTTTAAATTAATTATGATTTCATTCCCGAGCATGAACTGTTTGTAACTATCATGCATGTTTTCCATGAACTACGTGTTTTACTTAAGAAAGCCTGTTATGTATGATGAAATGAGAATGATGATTTAAAGGATTTAAAAGTGCATATTTTATGAAATAAATGATGTGCTTTGTGGAGTCGGTCTGCACTGTGGGATCAGAGAGTGATCCTCGGGACCTGATGATCCCTTGGATATGTATGACGGACTGGTAGGTTGGAACTCGTTTCCTCTTATTTCGAGTAGAAGGGAGTTTGCGTAGGCTTCGAAAGAGGCGAGAGGGGAGTCTGCTTGGGCCCCGACCGCGGAATGCTTATGTGATCCAAAGCACAGTGCAGTACCATGATGGAGGTTATGTTAGGATTTACGATGAATCTTTTATAAACGTTTTATACTGGTTTACCTTGTGTCGGTAGTTCTTGCAGAATTATGTCATATGAAAAGATTTTCATTCAATACATCACTGTCGTAATAACATCGTTCTGATTGAGTAAGAGTAAGGTCGAAATGCATGCAAGCGATTCTCGAATCGTCGTGCAGGGCATTGAAGTTATAAGAGTGATGGGGTCGAGTACACCCAAGATAGTTTCAAATGTTGTTTATTTAAAATGATAAAATGTGTAAATGATTTTATCTATTGCGTTGTCATGCATGAAGGCTATGAACTCACTAGGTCATAGTATATAGTATGTTAAGCTAAGGAAGAACTTCAAGAGTGGAAAAGTGTCGGGCAAATCAGGAAGGAATGTTGTAGCCTTAGTATTTGTGCTCAAGAGGAAAGGTGAACAGTGGTAGAGTCGGAAGTGGATTATAGTGTGGGTTGTATGAGGGTTTACACCCTTGTACGGTAACGGGAAGTACGGTTGTTAAGAGACAGATGTGTCTGGAGGAAAGACTTGAAGCCTTCAAGGTGATGGTTTTAGCAACTCGTTATGAGGAGTGTGGGAGGAAGAATGAAATGTCTATGGCGTGGGAATATAAGCTTCGAGGTGAGCTTGTAATGTTGTAGTTACGTGAGTGGGTTTCGAAAAGAGGGAGCTAGATCATGAAGTTGATTATGGTATGTTGGAAGGAGTAGGTTTCGTAAGGAGCCCTTGTTAAAGAATAAGTCAAGGAAGTAGTTACAGGTTGTCAGTTGATGTCGAAGTCGACAGTTGTGTAAGATGGCCGAGGCCGAAGACGCGAACCAGAAGGTTGAAAATTGATAGATCACCTTGTAGGGGTGTTAAGAGGATGGGAAGTTACCGTTTGAATAAGCGTTCTATTTACGAGATAGAAAAGGGGTTCGTAAATGATGAGGAATGTAGCACAAACGAAGCGAGTAGGTAGACTTTATCAGTCAGTAAGGAAATACGCCGCGTCTATGTAAGGGCTCAGATCGTAAAGAGCTAGCTAGAATGGCTGAGGTTGAATTAATTAAGAACTCATGAGTTATAGATCAACTAGTGGGGAAAGGACTATGTAACGAGATAGACTTGCTTGTGTTTATGGGAGGATATGAAGGCAGGTTCAAATTATGTGAATGATCATGAGAGATCTGGTCCGCAGTATGCTGTGATGGGCAAAGAGTGTACGGTTGTGTAGTGACAGTATTAGTCAAGCTAAATGTGCCAGCTAGTGTCGTAGTGATACGATGTCAGAGAGAGAGGAAGCGTCAGATAGAAGCCTTTTTGGGGGTTTCGGGTGAAGTGTTCGAGTTGTTAACAGATATTGGGGCACGTAGAGTGTGAGTTGACGTTGTGGTATGTTTATGTTCGAGAGAGCATAACTGAGTGATGATGGGTGGTTACCTAAAGGAGAAACCAAGTGTTTTTTTAAATTGTAAGAGTCGCTAAGTAAGCATATTTTAGGATCATGGGGAGTTTAAAGAAGATAAGGGGTGTGTTAATCAGAATGTGGTGGAATAGATGTGAAACCCTTAAGGAATGTGAGATGTTGCTTTGAGTGAAAGAATTATCTGAAAAAGTAAAATGTTGGAGATTAAAGGATGTGCAATGACATCAGACACTGATGTCGTTTCAAGACGACTTGGTGGAATGTCTTAAGATAGAATCTTGGTGCAATTGCTTAATTTTGAAAGTAAAGAGAAGGTGATGTCAGCATGTAGAAAGATCGAGGGAGAGGGGCAAGCAATGTTTGATAGGCAGTGCTCCAAGCTAAAGTGGGGAGGTAAGGATAGTATGCCGAATTAAGTGGGTAAATTGGAAGTAATAAACTTGGCAGTAAGGTCGAAAGGTGCAGTGTTGAGTACAATGTCATGGATAAGAGTATTGTGGAAGGGAATAGGGTAGAAGTTTGTCCAGGAAAGGAAGGGATAAGACAACTGAATGAGTTAAGTTAGTGACCTCGTGAGAAAGGTTTAAATAAATCGGTCGTGTAGTGATTAAGCTAGTGAGAATAGTATGGTGTGGCCATGGTTACTCCTTCCAGTGGAGTGAGGATAACCGGTGTTATGTTATATGAATGAGCGAATGTGGAACTCAGCGAGGGATTGACGTGTTTCAGGATAAGTCTAGTGCGAGTAGATGAACAACGCAACGAAGGGTTGGAAGTTCCTACCCTTAGTTACGTGTAAGTATGAGCGGTGAAGTGGTGAGGATGTGAAAGATGATTGACGAACTATGGTCGAGGTGATCCGAGAAAGGGAAATGTTATCTGCCTAGACGATGGTTAGGTGGGGAAGTAAACTAGAATTGCTTGTAATGCGAGGAAGAAACTCCGGGTTATGAGTGTTAGGACGTACGGGTTGACCTTGTGTTTGTCTTTTGATAAGTGAATCATAGGCGGTGGCGGGAATATAGCCAAGTTCCTCCTTAAAGGAAGTATAGATGCATGAGAAGCCTTATTTAATCTTCTATTGATTAAGACCGATCGAATAAGAACAGTAGCCTATGAGTTAGAGTACCGTAAGAACTGAAGGGAATGCATCCAATGTTCCATGTTCGAATTTAATGAGGCGGTTGACTGAGTCAGAACTGGCTTTACCTTAGGGAGGAGTTAGTTGTGGTGTGGGCACGACATCTGCGTCCATTCCAATAAGGAATTTCGGGGACGGAATTCTTTTAAGGAGGGAGTGTTGTAACAACCCAAAATTTTTGTAGGAATTGAAGTTTGGTGGCCAAAATTTAAGAAATAAAAGTTTCAGGCAAAGGACTTGTTTGCAAAGTGTGGAAAATGTAAATAGGGACCAGACCCCTAGGGTTTGTCACTGTATTGTGTGCTCTGGATGTTGTTTGCGGCTGAGAAGGAATCGAGAGAAATAGGCCATTGAGAGCTCGGTAGAAGTGTGAAGAAACTCTGGTGATTGGTAAGTATTTTCATCTCTTAAGTTTCTTTCTGTATGTAGTAAGCCATTGATTGATCAAAATCTTGGTTTTATAACTGTATGGGGATTAAGAACACCCTGAGGGTTTTTAATCGTACCTTTTCGGGTTGTTATGGTAGTAAGAATTATTCTGATTTTAAGGACTTTGTTATGCAAACGTTTTATGTAAGAATGCAGCAATAAAACTCTCTTTTATTCGTCGGTTAGGAAGAAATCGAGTATAATCGTGAAGGGTGCGAACCCTGTTCGTGACCGCCGATACCGGGAGTAGGTAGTACCGGGAGACGGTAGTACCGGGAGACGGCAGTACCGGGAGTCGGTAGTACCGGGGGTTCCACTACCGAGTATTGGGTGTATTAAGGGCCCAGTAGGAAACTAAGAGTTCGGTTCGCTTTTAAGCCGGATTAAGAGGAGAACTTAGGACCAGAAATTGAGTTGCATCTAATCAAATTATAAATTTAATCTTTAGGTGTACGGTCGGATCGAGGCAAGAGGTTAGGAAGAGAATTGCTATCAGGTGAGTTCCCTAAACCTCTTTTACGACGTAAATGTTAAATGATTCTTTTACTGATTATGGTTTTATCAAGCATGAAATGTTTATGATCTGATATGCATGGAAGAAAGGAATGTTTAATATGTTGAAATGAGCACATGATTTATAAAGAGTCAAATGCTTTTATGAAACGTATGTGCATGTTATGTGACGTCGGTCTGTACTGTGGGATCAATGAGCCTCGGGATCTGATGATCCCTTGGTTATGCATGGCGAGACGGTAGGTTGGAATTCGTTTCCTCCTAGGCGGGTATCGGGGAGTCTGCTTGGGCCCCGATATGAGATGGCGAAAGGGGAATCTGCTTGGGCCCCGATCGCAAATGGTTAAGTGATCCATTACACAGTGCAGTACCATATGTGATGAGTTATGATTAATGATGCATGTTAACGAAATGATTTCCTATTATTTATAAATGTTGTTTTACGGAGGGGATTCACTAGACGTTTTGGTCTAACCCTCGCTTTTCAAAACTAAACCATTTTCAGGTAAGCGTGTTACGAGTTCTTTTAGTAAGAACTGAGAGATGGCAAGAGGACTTTAAGCTTAGAGCAACTCCAAGATTTTGACTATGATGACTATAGATATAGTTCTTGGCTGTGGGTTTTAGAGATTTCCGCTGTCAAGATTTATTTAATAATGTTGGATGATGTATAAAAGACAAGTCATTTATGTAATTCGAATGCCTATTCTCTGTTATTGAATGATCATAAAGTGGGACGTTACATTATATTTGTTCATATAAACAAAATATTCAATTCTTTGATACCCTAAGCGTTAATGAATATCCTTCATATTTGATCTGATTGATACATTGTCAGATTTACAAACAAGCCTTTCAAATTCATTTCATTCATTCAATATCCTTGTTGTGTGAAATCTTCAACGTTCAAATGCTCCAATATTTCATGAATATTTTTAAGGAGCATACATTCTGATGACAATGTAATTCAAATGGTAAAGATTCTTATTTGTTCAAGATAAACTGTTGAACAACACATCTTTTAGGACAAAATTTCATGGGATCAGTGTGTGAGATTAAAAGAACTTCTATGGATCCACGTTAACCGGTGTTTCCTACCCAAGAAGTTATCCTTGAGTGATTGAGGGGTGAGGGGTCAAAATCAAAGAGTGGGGGAGATAACTCATTTGGTTGAGTAATCTCATTGTACTGAGGTAAAATGAAAGAGAGATTTTGGTTAGAAGTGAGCGAATGAAAAACAGAAAGAGGGTGTGAGAACAAAGTTAAAAGAATACGAGAACTCTGCACCAGCCACTTTCTGAGCCGGGCAACCACATTACTGATTGGTTCACATTCTTTGGTGACCATCATTGAAACAGGCAACTAGCCCATGCCAACTCTTGCTTTAAACCCCACCAGCTACTCATTTCTTTCTCAACAAAGAAATGTTTCAATTTTCTTGGGGATGCAGCATATTATCTATCCAATCTTCACTCGGAAGGTTTGGATATTGAAAAGAAGGAAGTTTGCCCCACCTTCGCTCTTCATTCATGCACATTGAGTCCGTGGAAAACTTGTTGTTGTCTCAACAGTTTACACAATTTGAGCCTAACTATTATCAAGCATAAGTTGCTTCAATCATTTCTACACTTGCACGTACACACAAGGAATATGTTTTCTTGTCATAACGTTCATAGAAATTCCTTCGTGTTTTTCGATTATTGAATGGAAGCCCTGGAGGAGTGAACATCAAAAAGCTCCTTTCCAAAGTACATCCGTTGTACTAAGTGGCTTTGTGCAACTTACAGACATTTTAACTGATTCATCCGTTGTTTCAGGGTTACAACTTTCATATTATCTGAATTTGAAAAGATTCGGATAAATATTTTTGGAATTGACGGTTAAACAGATCAAGAGGAGGAGATTATTTCTGGTATTCAAAGACTGCTGAAATTGAAGAATTTTGATGATCATGATGCTCACAATCATCAAAAAGGGGGAGAAATATCAAACCGAAGATAAGGCGGAGATAATCTGAATATTTCAATTTTCGAAAGTCAATGTTGATATTTGTCAAAGTCAAAGAAGTTCAAGATAAAGTGTTTCAATGTTTAGAATATATTGTTGTTCAGACGTGAAGATACAAAGACAGTTCGTGCTTAAAGATTATTCAAGAATGTCTTAAAGCTCAAAGCCCATTAAACCTCAAATCCCGTTCATTGTTCAATGACTGAAGAACTTGCCAAAAGTCAAAGCTGCAAAGACCAATGATTCAAAGATATAATGATTTTGTTTTGAAGACCTTGATCAACCTTACACAGATTTGAAGTTCGTGTCTCAAGACTTGTTGACTTTAAAGAGCCTAAATGAAGATTAAAGCCGCCAAAGTGGATTCTTGAAGATAAAGTCTATCTAAAGATTAAAGTGCTGAAGACTAGCGTCATATTTTTTTAAATCCTGAATCCATAGGGGGAGATTGTTAGTACACTAATGATCCAAGATTTAGTCTAATTGTAATTAGTCAAAGTCAAAATAGCTAGGTTTGGTCAAAGGGTATATGTTTACCCAATTATTAGGGTTTGTGGTGTGAGAGGTCATTTGAGTATAGCCACCAAGAGTGTGTGTGTGTGTGTGGCCTCCAAGAGAAATTGTTCCTAAATCTCATCTTTTACATTTCTCAATCAATATACAATGAGCATAATGTGTTAATCTTGTTACCTGATTATTCTCAAAAAGTTTCATATTTTGAATTGAATACATATGAAACAAACACATTGTAAAACGAATATATATTAATCATTATATGAAATTTTAAAACATCACGTGAAACAATACCTTACGATAATAGGTCTTACATTTATCACAATTTTACGAGTTCTTAAATGATTAAGCCATGTATATATATAGGTCAATGATTCATGTATGTACGTTCCTTTAACTTTTCTTTGTTGCTTTTCCACGATATTTAGCCTTTTTATTTAAACTGACCCTTTAGCAGCTTAATGAGGGACTCACAACTTATTCAATCAGTTATATGTGAATGTTTGGTAGTGACTTTAACGATATCAAAATTGGTTTATTCAAAGAAGGCTAAAGGGTCACTTTAAATAAAAAGGCTAAATATCGTCTTCCATTTATATACAAATCTCCACCAAACAAAAACATCATTATTTATACAAATAAATTAATTTACACATATAACTTCATCCATACATAATTTTATAGAAAATAAAACCCTAATAATTAATCAAAAACATCTAAGTTAAAATTTATGGATACAAAAAAACGGTATTCCAAGTCTCATAAGATTAGTTAAAGTGAACGTATATAAGTTAATTCGAATATCCACAGATAACAAAAAAAACATTATTAACGGATGATTATATTATACATCCGAGTCATTATACATAACGATCTTTTTTGTTATTTGTACCCTAGTAGGAATCAATATGTAACGTTTATTGTGGTCTTTGAGGTTCAAATTCGGTTTTAAAAAAACATTCATCAAATCTAAAATATGAAAATAATTAAAGATGAAAATGAATTGAATCAATCATACCCACATTAGACTTCCATCTTTATTGAATTAGGAATCGAACAACATAGTTGAATATATCTTAATGTATTTGATGACTTTATCGTTGTAATACTCTTTCCATATGTCATATGCTAGCTTTTTTTTTCGAATGTTTCTGCTATAAAAACGTTACCAAGTTGAATACCTTATCACATAGATTTCTCGAGCCACCAAAGTTCATCAAATAACAAACAATGGCATCTCGATTGCTTTTAATCACTCTCTTAGTGGCGAGTTGCTCGCCAAATTTGGCTTTGGACCCAAGTCCTCTCCAGGACTTTTGTGTTGCTGATCCAAATAGCCGAGGTAACCATAATTATGAAATGTCGAGAAATTAATGCTTTAAAAATATTTAGTACTTTTACAGGCTTAAGAGTTTCTATTTTTGTTTTAACAGTACTCGTGAACGGTGTGGTGTGTAAAGATCCAAATCTTGTGCAAGCCGATGATTTCCTTTTTAGTGGGCTCCATCTTATGGGAGATACATCGAATGCAGTTGGATCGAACGTGACTGCCGTGACAGTAGCACAGTTACCTGGACTCAACACTTTTGGTATTTCAATGGCTCGTATTGACTTCGCACCACAGGGTATTAACCCTCCTCACACGCACCCTCGGGCCACTGAAATATTGGTTGTCATTAATGGTAGTATTGAGGTCGGGTTTGTAACATCTAACCCTGACAACCGTCTCTTGACAAAAGTACTTCAGATGGGTGATGTTTTTGTGTTCCCACAAGGTCTAATTCACTTCCAAAGGAACGTCGGACATGGCTACGCTGTTGCCATTGCAGGTTTGAGCAGCCAAAATCCCGGTGCCATTACCATTGCAAATGCTGTGTTTGGATCAACTCCAGATATCAACGCAGATATTCTTGCAAAGGCTTTCCAAGTGGACAAAAATATCGTTTATCAAATTCAATCAAAATTCTAGACCTTTATGTCACGTTTGATTGTTGGTATCATTATCTTATAAGTTCCAACTTCTTAATATGTGCTTGTTATATTTAAAAGTGAATAAAGCATAATATATATTATTTTGACGGTCCCTTGCATGATTGCAGATTATGTATGATCCAAACTCAAAACCCTAATTATTAATCAAGCATTCATGGATGAAAAAAGTCTTGGAAAACCTCATAATGTTGGTTTTATTAAAATATACATAAAGATATTACAAGAAAGTAATGTATTTCATAAAAGAGTTATGAAGTTCTCATATATGGATATTTCTATTTAGGAGTAGCCGAGTAGGGGTGTTTATATGGTTCGGTTCAGTTTGGTTAGTTAAAAAAAAGTGAGCTGAACTGCATGAGACGGATACATGGTTACTCAAACTGTAGGTTGAACGAACCACACCGAACCGAAATAAGGTGGTTATCCACGGTTTGGTTCACGTACGGCTACATGAAGTTATTATATATATCATTTACGTTATAAAAATAGTGCCGAATTGTAACATTTAAAACAATTACACCACAATAAGTAAAAAAATCAAACGCTAAAAGATAATTTGGATTCATGAATCTATATTTTTCGGTGGAGCCCTAAAATACCCTTATGGATATAAAAAAAGAAGTTATGAATATAAAAAAAAGTTACGTGGTTGATGAATATGAAAAAATATGCTAAAAACCTTAAAATACCCTTATGAATAAAAAAAAGAAGTTACGTGATTGGTGCATATGAGTTTGTACAGTTTGTACAAACCATTTGGTTTATACCCGAAACCATCCTACAAAAGGGATTGCAAAAGTTATAGGTTGCAAATTAACCTATAACTTTTCATGCAATCATTTTCAAAAACTGTTCATGTTTTCACTTTGCAGAAAATCAATTATTTTATAAAATATTTTGAATGAAAATAACAATGCATCGAGAAAGTATTTAGAGCATCGACAATACAAAAGTCATTTAATGACTTTATCTTTGCCAACTTTTTTTTTATCAAAAACCTATTCCTAAAAACATTCTCCAAGCAAAACATTTTTCAAAAGTTTTTTTCATCAATCTTTTTTTTTCCAAAAAGATATTGCAATAAGAGCATCGCAATGCATTAGTCTTTAATAGGTTTGTACTATTACACAAAGCTTTTCAAAGGGTTTTTATGCATTGGAATAAAAGGTTTTTTGATAAAAGGGTTGGTGTATACCAATCTCTTATTGCAATAGCTTTTTGGAGAAAAAAAAGTTGATGAAAAATGCTTTTGGAAAAGGTTTTTAGGAATAGGTTTTTGATAAATAAAGTTTAGTGGAAAAAAAACCAGACAAGGTTTTTAGGAATAGGTTTTTGATAAACAAGTGGGACTAGTTTGTCCGCATAAACGCGGGTTGTGCTTTAAAGCAAAAAAAACCAGACAAGCGCTTACCACTACGCCAAAAGCAATTGCTGGTCAATGACACAACTTATTTTCATATAGCGTAGCAGCCAGCGCCACGTTTCGATTTAGAAAGATGCTGGTCAATGACACAACAAGTTTATTGGCATCAAATAGGTTCGATTCCAACATTTATCGAGTATGTATTAATAACCCAACTCAATTGTTACGAGGTTCAGTGGTGGAAGATGAGAAACTTCTAAAAATGGGACTCGATCTCATACCTCCGTTTGTATAACTCACTAGTGTATTGCCAGAAGTTTCATTCTTTACTTGGGAGTCATGTAAATTGTCCTTTTGTATAACTGTAACAACCCAAAAATAAAACAGGACAAACATGGCATTAAATCATAAACATTACAAAACTGGGTCCCAAAATTTCATTACATCATCCTCCAAAACTTAGGTTGGTGAAAACTACCTATACACAACTGAGAACGTACTAGCTTCTAAAAGTGGCACAAGCACTGTCTCTATCTGCATCTTGTACTCTATCCTGCTCTTGCTCACTTACCTGAGCCTCCTACTACTTGCTTTCCTAAAAATGGTTTAGTTTTGAAAAGCGAGGGTTAGACCAAAAGGTCTAGTGAATTCCCTCCGTAAACAACATATATCAATAGTGTAAAATCATTTTATAAAGCTCATTAACATTCTCCACATAAGCATAAATCATGGTACTGCACAGTGTTTGAGGATCACATAAGCTAACCGCGATCGGGGCTCAAGCAGACTTCCCTCTCGCCTCATATCGGGGCCCAAGCAGGCTCCCCTCTATCCGAGTAGGAAGGAAACGAATTCCCTCCTACAAGCTCGTCATAAATCCGAGTAGGAAGGAAACGAATTTCCTCCTACAAGCTCGTCACAATTTCCCAAGGGATCATCAGATCCCGAGGTACTCAGATCCCACTGTACAGACCGACTCCACATAACATACAGATAGTTCATCATAAATCATGAAACATGAAATTCATGTAAGACTTTATAAATCATTTCATCTTGTTGAATAATCATTTCGGTAAAACATACTTTTCATGGGAAAGCATACGTAAAAGCTTGTAAATAAATCATACTCGTAAATACACCATAATCAGTAAAAAAACATTTTAACTTTCATTCCACATAAAAAGGGTTAAGGAAACTCACCTGATAGCAGTTACTTTCCTAACCACGAATCTCCTTCCGAACCGTCCTTACACCTAAAGCATAATTCATAACTTAATTAGTGACACTCAACTTCTGATCCTAGATCCTTCTCTAATTTGAACCCAATTAATTAATTCGGATCATTAATTAAATATTGGGTCTTTTTAATCATTACTGGATCTTAAAATAAAACTAAGCCCAATTAATTATTCCCAACCATTAGTTTAGGTGTCGGGTCTCTAAGCCCAAAAAGGCAAATATGATTTCCGGCCCAACATGCGATAACTCTGGATAAATTAACTTTAGACACCTGAAAGGATAATTCCGGATCCGTGATTGGTTCCGGATCTCATCTCAAACTCCGGCCCAACATCACATAGCCCAAGTCCGGTGTTTAAATAAATTAGGATTTCGGATCTGCCATGATTCCGGATCTGGTCCATGTAACACCCTCAAATTTGGAACGAGCAACTAACTTTAATTTCAATAAAATAATCAAAATGAGATGAAAACGTCTCTACAATTCATTCCTGAAAATACCTCAGAATTTAAACATTATAATTTCCACAATTAAAACTTAGGACGGCGTTACTTAATACCACACAAGTTGCTAGTCCCAATTAAATGCGGAATACTTCACTAAACAAGTCACCTCTCGTGCACTTTACTAGCACTCGTCACTTCACAATGTAGCTAGAGCTACCCCAACCTGAGCCTGTTGCACATGCCGACAAATAAAAAGGGTTAGGCTTACGCCTAGTGAGTTCAAGCAATTTATCATGACAATATAAAATCATAAATCGGGAATTAGTAGTTTTAGTCATGATCCAATAAACCTTTAGTGAAAGTTTGCGACAAAGGTTATCATTTCCAAATGGTTCTCAAAACAGACATAAATGACTCATTTTCCAACGCACCAAAATCCATGGAAATCCTCCCCAAAAGTGTGAAGCGTTTTTCCAAAAATGAGTTACAAATCTCAGCCCACTCAAATACGTGAATAAATCTAGTTTTAGGCAAAACCTTCAAATACGGTTGACAATACCTACTCAACCCGCAAAACATGGAAACCATCCATTTAAATATAACCTTTCATTGGAAACATAATACGAAGCAAAACTCACGCAAACGTAAAATGTATTAAAATCCAAATACCATAAAATAAAACTCCATCAATTAAAACATCCAATAAGAATGTAACATGAATACGTCCACCAATCATGGAAAATAATCCATATGCATGTAATATAACCTCAACAATGTGAATAGATAAAATACCAAAAATCAACCCCCCATTCGGTGACGGGGGAGACCTGATCTCATCGAATGTGGCAAACACATAAATTAAACCACGATTAAAATAAATGCAAGTAAGCTTCTTGGATGTGTAAAAACAGATGACATCAACCATACTAGGTCTTTAGTCAATCCTCGGCATCAATCATACTAGATCTTTAGCCCATCTTAGACATCAACCATACTAGGTCTTTAGTCCGTATTTGGCATCAACCATACTAGGTCTTTAGCCCCTCTTAGACATCAACCATACTAGGTCTTTAGTCCATTTAAAACCACCAAGTTCAACCATACTAGGTCTTTACCTTGGCAAACCCACCATCCACAACAAGCTTACTTAACTTAAAATTTATACATGACATCAAAAGAATAACCAATGCAATCAAATCATGTAAATCTCAAATATGATGCAACTCATGCAATGCAAACCCCAAGCCCACGTCGAGCTTATTAAAACCGGGCGAATGCCCTCAAGACTCAATTGAGTCCAAAACTGAGCCCTCTGCTCAAAGATCTAATGATCCTTTATTGACGTCAAATCATGCAAATGAAAATGCAATTAAGCATATAACACATCCTAGACTCAACCCTGAGCATGTAAAATATCAACAACGTGCAATAATGTGCAACACGGTGCAATAAAAGCAACCCGTAAATAAGACTCCACATCGAGCCATTTAAACCACACAAATGTCCCAAGACTATCTTAAAATCAAAACCGAGCAAAGTGCTCCAAGCTTGTTAGACCCATAAAGTCGGTCATCATCGCATAAAACGCGTTTAAACATTGTTTAAGAAACACGTATCCCAAAATCGTCATTAACCCCAAAACTCAACATGGATTAAACAAAAAGGGTTTTCCAAAAGGACTCACACCCTTAACCTTCTCAAAATGACCCATAACACTTAAAAGTGCATTTCCCAATTGGTTTACAAAATCATTTACACATATACGATTAAACCACCAAATAAACCTCATTTTGAGCAATTAATCTTTAAAAGACAATTTATGGTTTTCAACCATCCAAATATTCAAAAGCCCCAAATACGGATGTTTTACACAATTATGAAGCTAAACACTTCAAAAGAGTTAAACTATTCAAATAACTCAACCTCATACATTTTCAAGTAAAACACGCACATATTTGTAAAATACTCATTTTGGCATGTACAAAGTTTTCGCAAAGTAACTTGAACTCACCTTTGCTAGATTAAGCTAAATCTAGTATTTCTCCAACGTAAGCTCCTTTGATGAAGTTTGCATCCTCAAGCCAAAACTCCCAAAACCTAGATTTATGAATTTCCAACCATCAATACTCAAATTTAACCACAAGAAATCATCATCCATCCAATATATACCAAAATACCCATCTATACCAAACCCTAACTTCATAGGTGATGAGATTTGGAGATTTTCTTAATCAACTACCACCAATATCACCCAAAACACTTCAATATGAAAAAGAAAGTGAAAGATAACAACAATCTAGCTAGAGATTACCTTAATCACTTGAATCCTTCAAAAGAGAGCTCCTAGCCTCCCAAAAGCTTCAAACCTCTAAGTGTTCAACAATGGTGGAAATGGTTTGATTTAAGTGAAGAAGATGAAGAAGAGGGGGAAGGATTTGTGGTTGATTTGGGGAAAGGAAATCGATTTGGGTGAGAGTGAGAGGAAAATTGCCTGGAGAAAGAGAGAGATCGATCTTGGATGATAAATGAGACAAAAGCTAGCTGAACTCCTTTAAAACCCGATTTGAAACAGCAACCCAGCACCCCGGCGCGACAATGACACCGCGACTATGCCCAGGGCATTGTCGCGTGGCATAGTCGCGACCCATGTACCACTTTCTGTTCAATTTCGCGTTTTGTCCCTCCATCGCGACAATGCCACCGCGACAATGACATGGTCATAGTCGCCGGTCATATTCGCGATCCACGTACCAAGCCCCGAAACTCGACTTTTCAATGCCAAAACTCCCGATACTCTTAGAGACTTTACGTAATGTCTTCCCAACATAAATTCCACCATTTTCAAGATGCAAAACAATTGGGTGATATTTGTTTACCGAAATTACGGGTGTTACAATCCTCCCAACCTTAAAACGATTTCGCCCTCGTAATCTAAATCCTTTGCAACCCAAGGTTAACCGACTGACCGTCGACCATAATTCGTCCATTCTTAACTGGCATCTAGATTTCCCACATCGTCTATAAAGGCAATTCCTCAAATAGTTTCTTACCAACAATTCCCTTCAAGTACACTGTACTTATGCCCGGAAGAACACTCCGACAACTGAAATAATTCCTGGTCAGACGACTTCGGTTGTCTCCCAACCTTAGATGTTTCATACATCCCGATTACAGTTCAGACTTTAAGTTAACTCGAGGCCTAATTAACATTGAGGCCAACCGAATCTCTAATTTCAATTGTCCTTATCGTTAACGACCATCCACATCCAACGAGTTCTAATATACTCTAAGAATTCATCCCAAACAATCATAAAACCAACAAGTCCTTTAACCATACATGAAGGTTATTCCACCAAATCACTCATCACAATTGAGTATATTACGGTTACTACCACTATCACCATTATTCTTTTAAAAATTAGACTACAATTCCCCGATCACACTGACAGTTTCCGGCCTCAAACCCACAAAGGTTGATACCTAGTTATACCACCAAGCTTTGTACTCTAATAGGACCCCACACATGAGTTCCGTTTACCGAGTAATTTTACAAAACTAAGGTTGTCAACAAAACGGCTATACCAATCTCGAAATGCGTTACCGCAAGTCTAACTCTCCAATTACCACAACCACATTTACTTTGCGACCGATATCATCTGGCCTATAATACCAACACGCGTGGAATACCCAACCTTCCACCGCCAAAGTGCCACATGCACTTACCCTTAACTGGGTTACTTACTCTTTCCAAGGTCCTAACGAGTTCAAGGTTTCCGAGTGCGTTATACAATAAATATGCCAAGCAACAAAACTTTTCACAGAAATTTTCAACATAAGAATTTTCATATCAAATAAACCGTACGCACAAAACTACTACTATCAGTTCGGTAGTTACGCAAAACTGGACACGCCCGTCCCACATATAAAAATCATGTTGAAAATCATTTCATTGCACTTCAGTTTACTCACAAAACGCAAAAGCGTAATAAACAATTTCTTTAAAACGAACCGCCACGGTTCTAGTATGGATTGACTCATGTCATGCATGTAAAGTGACTGCTCGACCTTAAACGGGGTGCAACACAAGGTGTGCACGTATTTCAAAAGAGGTCCAAATGACATTTGACTCCAACATTTCCTTGTCAACCATAAAGAGGCATGAAGCAAGGTTCACCAACAAAATTTTGTGCGCGTTAGTTTATTACACAAAACAATGGAACGGTTTACCAATGTTCTTGGTCAAAACACAAAATAACTTGTGCAAATTCCCTAATTAATACAAAAACTCATACGTTTCCATCACTTGAAAATATCGACTAAAACATCATACAACTTCACATTGGGGTAGGCATGCAAGCTTGTAACACTTCCATTAGAAATTTTCTTGAAACGAAATAACACGCATCAAACGGTTCGCGACCAAATTTCAACAAATGAAACTCTTTTAAATCAATTTTCCAAAATTTCTCATCCGGTCCTATAATGCCATTTGAGTAAAACGTTTCTGGCAAAACTTGCACACAACAATGCGTTATTCCAAAACATATGATGGAAATAAGTGTTAATAATTTGTCGGCACCAAAAAGGGTTCAAACCTATTTTCAAATCCTAAATTGCACCAACGGTGCGCGTCAATGTTCAAAACATAAGAAATTACACGCACCATAGTTTTATACAACCAATTTTCTAAAATCTTCATCACGAAGCATTTTCTCAAAGTTTCATACTTGGAACATAAAACATCAAAACGTCATTGCTTAAAATGTATTTGTCAAAATACTCAAAATGCACATTTCCTCCAAAACCAAAAAGTTTTCAAATTCCCAAAATATTCGGCAATCAAAATTAACCAATATTAACGATTCATACGTTTGTGTTTTTCAAATATCACGGATTGTAAACCATCTGCGATCCCCACACCACTAAAACATGCTTTAACCAAATGGTATCTTATTTAAACCAGAAGTTAATAAAACATTTTCATGCACGACTCATTTATCAAAGTGTCGAGAAACAGTGGTTACCAAGCTATGCATACCCCTAAGTCGATATAACGCATTTACATAAAATGGTAATAAAACTTTTAACTGACCAAAAACGCACCAAGCAAGTCATTATGAAATGTCAACAAAATGTTCATTCATGCATCACTTCATCAACGCATAAATCAATCCATACATCGAACTATTTGTAATGAAATACTTAGTAACACAAACTTTTAAAAGAAAAGTTACGCGACACTAGAGTTCCAAACTCATCTCTTCTTAGTCGCCTTACGACATAAAATTAACTTTTCTCAACAAAACTCGAGTGGGACCAAATGCCCACATAACTTATAAACCTTTCACATAAGAAATTAAAGATTGCACCTTGTGAAATTATACTCACACGACTCAACATGTCGTAAAATAAAGCTCCATGAACCTCCATGGACTCAATGACTCCAAGTCAATAAAACGACGCTAAACACCATGCTTCCAAAGCCAAATTGCTATAAGCAAAATCATAAATGGGACGCCAAAATCCCAAAAATCCCCTTCCAGGGTAATGCCACATAAACCACATTGTTTAACAACTCACATTAAACAAAATTCCTAAACTAACTTCACATAGACATAATGGAAAATAACTTTACGTCCAAACTCTAACATATGTGGAGGAGATCCAATGTTAAAGTCACAAGCCGTAGTTATTGCCCAACATCTCAACATCATAAAAATATTAGTGTCATTACGTCCAAAACAAATGTTGAACAACTATGAAGTAAGGCAAAACAATTCCCGACGGAGTTTGCAACTCCCGCAATAAAACGGTTTCATGCACTTTTAAAACCATAATTTGAAATCTTGTGTGCGTGCCAAACATTTCTCAAAATGCATAACACAATCCACATGAGGATTGGAAACACAAGAAATAGTTGATGCAATTTATTTCCAAAATAAATTTCGTGCATGATTTAGTCGGCATTCAACATCTCAACTCATACTCCTCCAAAATCCTCCGGTCCATTATTGTAATCCGGATATTCAAACCTCTTAAGGAATGTTAGGAAATACATCAATTAACTTTAAGGTTTTTCCTCAAATCAAAGTCGGCTCAATAAGCCTATGGTTCTAATCCAACCATCAACCTTGACCCGAAAGGGTCTACTTAAAGCAATTATCATGCTTATCGTCACTCCAAGTGACTAATATTAGAATCGTCCATCTATTCCAACGACTACTAGTTTAGAACCTCCTTTACTACCCCAACGATCATCACATGAAAGCAATTCAAGCATGCACATGTACCAGTAGGTTTACCATGACACTGGCCAGGTGTCACTATGAACGAATCGTACATGATTATCCTAGCTACTCTCGACGCGATTCTCGTTTCTAACAACATCCATTGATCTCAAACATCCTATCTTAAAGTGCCTAAAGGTGAATTTCACTCTCATTTACCTAAACAAACGCTAGTTTGAGTCTAGGTATCCAAAATCAACACCTAAATCAACACCTAAATCTCTCAAACTTATGCTCTGATACCAACTTGTAACACCCTCAAATTTGGAACGAGCAACTAACTTTAATTTCAATAAAATAATCAAAATGAGATGAAAACGTCTCTACAATTCATTCCTGAAAATACCTCAGAATTTAAACATTATAATTTCCACAATTAAAACTTAGGACGGCGTTACTTAATACCACACAAGTTGCTAGTCCCAATTAAATGCGGAATACTTCACTAAACAAGTCACCTCTCGTGCACTTTACTAGCACTCGTCACTTCACAATGTAACTAGAGCTACCCCAACCTGAGCCTGTTGCACATGCCGACAAATAAAAAGGGTTAGGCTTACGCCTAGCGAGTTCAAGCAATTTATCATGACAATATAAAATCATAAATCGGGAATTAGTAGTTTTAGTCATGATCCAATAAACCTTTAGTGAAAGTTTGCGACAAAGGTTATCATTTCCAAATGGTTCTCAAAACAGACATAAATGACTCATTTTCCAAAGCACCAAAATCCATGGGAATCCTCCCCAAAAGTGTGAAGCGTTTTTCCAAAAATGAGTTACGAATCTCAGCCCACTCAAATACGTGAATAAATCTAGTTTTAGGCAAAACCTTCAAATACGGTTGACAATACCTACTCAACCCGCAAAACATGGAAACCATCCATTTAAATATAACCTTTCATTGGAAACATAATACGAAGCAAAACTCACGCAAACGTAAAATGTATTAAAATCCAAATACCATAAAATAAAACTTCATCAGTTAAAACATCCAATAAGAATGTAACATGAATCCGTCCACCAATCATGGAAAATAATCCATATGCATGTAATATAACCTCAACAATGTGAATAGATAAAATACCAGAAATCAACGCCCCTTCGGTGACGGGGGAGACCCGATCTCATCGAATGTGGCAAACACATAAATTAAACCACGATTAAAATAAATGCAAGTAAGCTTCTTGGATGTGTAAAAACAGATGACATCAACCATACTAGGTCTTTAGTCAATCCTCGGCATCAATCATACTAGATCTTTAGCCCATCTTAGGCATCAACCATACTAGGTCTTTAGTCCGTCTTTGGCATCAACCATACTAGGTCTTTAGTCCGTCTTTGGCATCAACCATACTAGGTCTTTAGCCCCTCTTAGACATCAACCATACTAGGTCTTTAGTCCATTTAAAACCACCAAGTTCAACCATACTAGGTCTTTACCTTGGCAAACCCACCATCCACAACAAGCTTACTTAACTTAAAATTTATACATGACATCAAAAGAATAACCAATGCAATCAAATCATGTAAATCTCAAATATGATGCAACTCATGCAATGCAAACCCCAAGCCCACGTCGAGCTTATTAAAACCGGGCGAATGCCCTCAAGACCTAATTAAGTCCAAAACCGAGCCCTCTGCTCAAAGATCTAATGATCATTTATTGACGTCAAATCATGCAAATGAAAATGCAATTAAGCATATAACACATCCTAGACTCAACCCTGAGCATGTAAAATATCAACAACGTGCAATAATGTGCAACACGGTGCAATAAAAGCAACCCGTAAATAAGACTCCACATCGATCCATTTAAACCGGACAAATGTCCCAAGACTATCTCAAAATCAAAACCGAGCAAAGTGCTCCAAGCTTGTTAGACACATAAAGTCGGTCATCATCGCATAAAACGCGTTTAAACATTGTTTAAGAAGCACGTTTCCCAAAATCATCATTAACACCAAAACTCAACATGGATTAAACAAAAAGGGTTTTCCAAAAGGACTCACACCCTTAACCTTCTCAAAATGACCCATAACACTTAAAAGTGCATTTCCCAAATGGTTTACAAAATCATTTACACATATACGATTAAACCACCAAATAAACCTCATTTTGAGCAATTAATCTTTTAAAGACAATTTATGGTTTTCAACCATCCAAATATTCAAAAGCCCCAAATACGGATGTTTTACACAATTATGAAGCTAAACACTTCAAAAGAGTTAAACTATTCAAATAACTCAACCTCATACATTTTCAAGTAAAACACGCACATATTTGTAAAATACTCATTTTGGCATGTACAAAGTTTTCACAAAGTAACTTGAACTCACCTTTGCTAGATTAAGCTAAATCTAGTATTTCTCCAACGTAAGCTCCTTTGATGAAGTTTGCATCCTCAAGCCAAAACTCCCAAAACCTAGATTTATGAATTTCCAACCATCAATACTCAAGTTTAACCACAAGAAATCATCATCCATCCAATATATACCAAAATACCCATCTATACCAAACCCTAACTTCATAGGTGATGAGATTTGGAGATTTTCTTAATCAACTACCACCAATATCACCCAAAACACTTCAATATGAAAAAGAAAGTAAAAGATAACAACAATCTAGCTAGAGATTACCTTAATCACTTGAATCCTTCAAAAGAGAGCTCCTAGCCTCCCAAAAGCTTCAAACCTCTAAGTGTTCAACAATGGTGGAAATGGTTTGATTTAAGTGAAGAAGATGAAGAAGAGGGGGAAGGATTTGTGGTTGATTTGGGGAAAGGAAATCGATTTGGGTGAGAGGGAGAGGAAAATTGCCTGGAGAAATAGAGAGATCGATCTTGGATGATAAATGAGAGAAAAGCTAGTTGAACTCCTTTAAAACCCGATTTGAAACAGCAACCCAGCACCGCGGCGCGACAATGACACCGCGACTATGCCCAGGGCATTGTCGCGTGGCATAGTCGCGACCCATGTACCACTTTCTGTTCGATTTCGCGTTTTGTCCCTCCATCGCGACAATGCCACCGCGACAATGACATGGTCATAGTCGCCGGTCATAGTCGCGATCCACGTACCAAGCCCCGAAACTCGACTTTTCAACGCCAAAACTCCCGATACTCTTAGAGACTTTACGTAATGTCTTCCCAACATAAATTCCACCATTTTCAAGATGCAAAATGTTGGGAACTGAAAATGAGCTAAGTATGGATAGTGCTGCTAGTCCATGATTTCTACTGCTAAGTCTACATTAATACTGCCAGAAGAAAGTTAATACTGCTGGGCAAGATTACTACTGCGTATACATGGTTAGTACTGCTAGACAAGGTTAGTACTGCTAGACCAAATTACTACTGCAAGACATGGTTAGTACTGCTGAGCTGAGATACTACTGCTAGAAGACTGTGAAGGTTAATACTGCTGAAATTCGTTAATGCTGCTAAGTCAAATCATTGTTAATACTGCTGACTTGATAAGTTTGGTATGCGATACTTTTGGAGACAAAGAAGGAATTGATCAAGATATGTTTAACGAAGATTCAGAAGATCAATTTACTTTTGATAGTTATCTTGTAATTACTTTTGTATAAATAGTATTGATAGCTATTAGAACAAATACTATACAAAATACAATATACACGACACACGATAGATGAGCTAATATACGTGTGAAATAGAATTCAATATTGATTAAAGAGAGAATTAACCTCAAGGTGTAAGAACCCTATTTCTAGAGAAGTAGAAGTCGTCTTGGTGAGATCTGTTCATCAAGATTGAGGTTTGGTGTAAAGCTTGTGAGTAATACAGTTTGATATATACAGTGTGTTGAATTCTATTGATTGTTCTTTAATTGATTTAGAGTTCTATTCTGCAAGATTCTCTAAATTCTGTTTCTAAGAAGTTTAATTCTTGTTAAGAATCGATCCTGACAAGTGGTATCAGAGCTTGTGTTTCTTAGAATTCTACAATCATTATGGAAAATTCTATTGAATCAAACAGTACTTTTGATTGGAGTGATCAAGCAGAAGAGGCAATCCAGAATCATGCACTCATGGCAGAAGTCTCAGATATTCCCACTGAGGTACAATCTAAACTCTGTTCTCAAGCTTGCATTGATGCTGTTAAAAGATATAGGGATCACAATCAGGGTATGTGTGATAACCTTAAGAGGCTAGAGAAAGATGTGAAAGATTATGTTAGGATTGTAGAAAGGTTTGAGGAACAGATTAGAGCTTTTCAAGCTAATGAACTTCAACACTCCTATGATACTAACTATTGGAAGTGGGAGAAGAATGAGTATGAGATTAAGCTGAAAGTGTCTGGGGAGGAGAATGAGAAATTAAAAGAAGAGCTTAAGAAGGTTAAACTTGATGTTGAAAAGTTTACCTGTGCTTCTAAAACCATGGAT
Organism: Saussurea involucrata; assembly: GCA_033807775.1. NCBI lineage: Eukaryota > Viridiplantae > Streptophyta > Magnoliopsida > Asterales > Asteraceae > Saussurea > Saussurea involucrata. The sequence goes on along the minus strand of CM066324.1, from coordinate 132,371,528 downwards.
ACCATCATTAAGGCTCAAATCCATGACAAGATGAAAGTAGGGATAGGGTACAATGCCACACCTCCACCCTACAATAACAACTACATACCTCCTAAGTCTGATTTGTTAGAGACCAAGGATAGGAAGGATCCTGAATTAAAGATTAATATAGATCCTTGTGAAGAAGAAGTAGTAGTTAAGGATAAAACAGAGAAGGAAGAATCTAAGAAGAATAAGAGTGTTAGTAGTAAGGTTCCCTTAGACAATGAAATTGTGACCAATGAGAAAGATGGAAATCCTTGTGGAAAGAACAATGAGATCAAAAGGACTGAAAAGGAAAAGGGAGTTCATTACACACAGACCACAGTTGTGAACTCCAATACTTGTAAACAGTGTTCTTGCAGGAAATCTAAAGAGCACAAGCCCCAAAAACATGATAATCAGAGGGGAAATCAAAGGAACTGGAATAACCAGTGGGCTATGAGACAAGGAGTTGATCTGAACAGAATTAACAGGCCAAAACCTTGTTTCATCTGTGGTAAGCTAAATCATTTAGCCAAACACTGTTATTTCAATCCTGTTAACCAAAGGTTTAATGCTCAAAGATCCTTTCAAAAACCTGGTGGTTACAGAAAGAATGGTGGCTATAAAAAGTCTGTGAGGAAAGTTGTGGCAAAGAAACAAGTTAAAACCAAAAGCCACATGAAAAAGGCAGAAACAGAAAGTGTTAGAGTATGGATGCCTAAAGGTACTAATGATAATACTGCCAACTCAGTTAGTACTGCTAACAATGTTAGTACTGCAGGAAGCAATAATGTTGCTAGCAGTGTTAGTACTGCTAACACAGTTAGTACCTCTTCAACAATTAATACTGCTTCTAGTGTTAGTACTGCTAAGTTAGTTAATACTGCTGAGAAGGCTAGTACTTCTGGAAACAGTGTTAGTGCTGCTAACACTGTTAATGCCTCCTTAAAAGATAATACTGCTAACAATGTTAGTGCTGCTAACAAAGTTAGTACTTCTGCATCAGTTAGTACTGCTTCTAGACCTATCATCAAAACAAAGTACTCAAGCACTAATGTTCCTCACTTTGACAAGCTCATCAAAACAGAATGTAAGTATTTTGATGATCAAGGGAGACCCAAGACCACTATGGCTTGGGTCCCTAACAAAAACTAACTGTTTTATCTAATGTGCAGGGCAATCAACAGCTTAAGGGGAGAAGCATTTGGCATGTTGACAGTGGTTGCTCTAGGCACATGACAGGTAACATGACCTGCCTCAAAAATTTCAAAAAGATTGATGGAGGACATGTTACTTTTGAAAATAATCCTGCAGGAGGTAAGAGAAGTGGTAAAGGTGATGTGTCAGAAGGTAAGATGACATTTGAGGATTTGACTGGTAATGCAAAGTGCAGAGTTACTACTGCCAGTGCAGAGTTACTACTGCTAGTGCAGAGTTACTACTGCCTGTGTTCAAGCCGTTAATACTGCTTTGCAGTTAATACTGCTCAACAGTTAATACTGCTTGTGTAGTTAATACTGCTCAGCAGTTAATACTGCTTGTGCAGTTAATACTGCTTGTGTAGTTAATACTGCTCAGCAGTTAATACTGCTTGTGCAGTTAATACTGCTTGTGCAGTTAATACTGCTTGCAGTTAATACTGCTCAGTAGTTAATACTGCTTGTACAGTTAATACTGCTTGCAGTTAATACTGCTCAGTAGTTAATACTGCTTATGTCGTTAATACTGCTTTTGTTAATTCTAGGGTTAATACTGCGTATAAATACCCTGTAAGCCCGCCTTCGCTCATAACGTCTCTTTGAACTCGATTCTCTCTCACTCTCTTTCTAACCTATTCTCCCAAGAATTTCTGTGTCTGCTCAAGGATTTTCAGATACAATGGCTCAAAGAGAGTTTGTTGATGAACACAATGAGATTGCAATGCTTCAGAAGCCGAAGCAATCTGCAGGATTCCATGAAATTGTCGATTTTCTCACGTCTTCGCATATCTCCTATGCACTAACAGTGGCTCCCAAGATATTCATTAAACATCAAAAACAATTTTGGGATAATGCTACTGTGGTGACAGAAAACGGGCAAACGGAGATTCGAACCAGGGTTTGTGATAAACCCTTGACAGTAACAGAGGAGATTATTCGCATACATCTTCAGTTGAATGATGCTTCAGGTATATCTTCTATTCCTAATGAAGAACTCTTTTCTACCATACAAAGAATGAGGTATGAAGGCTCTATTGGTATTTTCAAATTTTTCAAGTCAAAATTCTTTTCCCAATGGAGATTTCTTGTTCATACCCTTATGAACTGCATCTCAAAGAAAACAACTGGATGGAGTGAGTTCAGCAGTACCACTGCTTATGCTCTGGTATGTTTGGCCACTTCCAGAAAGTTCAATTTCTCCCAAATGATTTTATCTGATCTTGTGTCAAACTCGGAATCCAAAAAGAGCTTTTACATGTATCCAAGGTTTGTGCAAGAAGTTATTAACAAGGAATTGATGGACTTACCTCAGTTTACTGAGGTATATGTACCAAAATCCCCTAAAGGGAAGGTTTTTTCAAATATGAAAAGACTTCCTAGGGACTCGGAAGGAGTTGACACACCATTGTTCTCTACAATGATGGTTGTGTCCCACCCCTCTGAAGGTATGGCATCAGGATCAAGGCCCTCATTAGATCATCCCACTGATGGCCACACCCTACCTTCACTCACTATAAATATCCCTCAGCACATACTTCAAAAGCCCACTCCTGTTTTATCCAACAAGTTTCAAAGAAGAAAGGTGCACAAGGTTCCTTCCCTTGATGTACCTACTCAGAGCCCTAAGCCTTTAAGCCCTTAGTTGGAGCATTCTCCAATTGAGAATATCAACAGGGAAACCACAGGGGTGTCTCCCAACCCCAAGAAGGTGCTCTCTAAGGAGAAGGATGAGCATATGGGTGCTAAGGCTGCCACTACTTCTGCTAGCACAGAGAAGGACAGTGGTAACATAAATAAGACCTTCCCCATGGCAACTCTAAATGAGAAATCATTAGGAGGACCCAGGTGCCAAGAAACCAAGGGGGCAGTTAGTGCTTCTGCTAGGCAGAAGGCTTCTACTAAAACTTCCAAGGATCCCTTAAAGAAGGTAAAAACTTCTAAAAAGAGTGAGGATAGACATAACAAAGAGGAATTGATGGCTACTTCCAGTGATCCTTTAAAGAAGGTAAACACTTCTAAACAAGGTGAGGATAGATATAACTATGATGAATTGATGGAAACCATTGGAAATGTCAACTTGGATGTTATGGTACAAAAGAAGGAGATTGAGCAACTGAAGACTGTGGTCACCTACCAACAGTCTCAAATTGAGAAGCTCAAGAAGATGGTCACCAAGTTGTTGCACAGAAAGAAAAAGGCAAGATTTGTGCTGAGAAGAAGAATTCCAACTGATGATGCTCCCAAAAAGGGGGAGTCAGAGTCAGAATCAGAAGCAGAACTGAATATGAAGGGTCTACAAGTTGAGGGGGAGACAGTTCAGATGGAGACTGAGATGGAAATTGATAATGCACAGTATAAGGGGGAGTCCAGTGCACAGAATAAGGGGGAGACAGAAAAGGTAGAAGAGCTTGTTAAAGAAGCAGAAACTGTAAAGGCAGCAGTAACTGAAGTTCCAAAAGAAGCAGTAACTGAAGTAGCAGCAGAAACTGTTAATGCTGCTGACTCTAAGCAAGCAGCAAAAACAGTTAATGCTGCTCAATCTACAAAGAAAGCAGTAACAGAAACAGAAGCTGAAACAGTAACAGAGAAGCTTACAGTAGAAGAAGTGGAGGTTGCAGAGGCTTTAATCAAAGCCAAACATGATACACCTCCAACTGCCAAGAAACAGGAAGAAACTAAGGATGCAAAGATGGTTTTCAGCAGAAAGAGAACAAAGTCTGTGGCTACTAAAAAGAAGCTTGTAAAGAAGCAAAGGGTAGAACCTGTTGAGAAACCAGTGGTAGAAGAGAAAGAAAAGGAAGAAGTTGCCAAGGATGAAGGACAAGGAGATAGTAAGACAGGTCAATCCAGTAATGCACAATCACTTAGCAATGAACAATGTGACTTGTACATCACTATGGTTGATACTGAACCAATCAAAGTGACTCCATTAGATTCAAAACCTCCTGAAATCAGTCACTGGGATACTTTGATAGATGAGAGAAAGGAGTATATCAGACTCAAGAGAGCTGAAGGGCAGTTTGAAGTCTACAGAACATGGGGACAATTTATAAGAAGATGCTCAAGATCTGACTTGGAAGAGATGTTCAAAGTAGGCATGCAGATCTATGGTAACATGTTGACAGAAAGAGGTATGTCTATCACAAAGATGGTGTTAGAATACCTATGCCTAATGTTCAGACCAGAAGTAGTTCAGCACATAACAGCAAGACCTTTTCAAGCAGTAACCCACTGGATGCTCTATGAAAATTGTGGAGTGTATGTTATATCAATTGACAACACATATCAGGAGTATTATCTGGTGGATGAAATCTACAAACACTGCATGAAAAGACTGAACGGGATGTTACATGTAAAATTGGTCTGCAACAAAGACTCAGCTATGGGAAGATTCTTGGTAAGAAGGATTGCAAATCAGAGTCTAGGTTTAAGTCCTGATCTATGCTTATATGATGACTAAGTTTTGGTAGCATCATTTGAAGAACTTGACTTCTTTTCCTAAAAGTCAAGTTAGGGGGAGATTGTTGGGAACTGAAAATGAGCTAAGTATGGATAGTGCTGCTAGTCCATGATTTCTACTGCTAAGTCTACATTAATACTGCCAGAAGAAAGTTAATACTGCTGGGCAAGATTACTACTGCGTATACATGGTTAGTACTGCTAGACAAGGTTAGTACTGCTAGACCAAATTACTACTGCAAGACATGGTTAGTACTGCTGAGCTGAGATACTACTGCTAGAAGACTGTGAAGGTTAATACTGCTGAAATTCGTTAATGCTGCTAAGTCAAATCATTGTTAATACTGCTGACTTGATAAGTTTGGTATGCGATACTTTTGGAGACAAAGAAGGAATTGATCAAGATATGTTTAACGAAGATTCAGAAGATCAATTTACTTTTGATAGTTATCTTGTAATTACTTTTGTATAAATAGTATTGATAGCTATTAGAACAAATACTATACAAAATACAATATACACGACACACGATAGATGAGCTAATATACGTGTGAAATAGAATTCAATATTGATTAAAGAGAGAATTAACCTCAAGGTGTAAGAACCCTATTTCTAGAGAAGTAGAAGTCGTCTTGGTGAGATCTGTTCATCAAGATTGAGGTTTGGTGTAAAGCTTGTGAGTAATACAGTTTGATATATACAGTGTGTTGAATTCTATTGATTGTTCTTTAATTGATTTAGAGTTCTATTCCGCAAGATTCTCTAAATTCTGTTTCTAAGAAGTTTAATTCTTGTTAAGAATCGATCCAGACACAAAACAATTGGTTGATATTTGTTTACCGAAATTACGGGTGTTACAGTCCATGTGCGAGGTAATTCCGGATCCAGATTAAGTGGATTCCGGATCCACTAGAGTGAGGGTCCAATTCCGGAGCTTTGAGTTTCGGATCCACTACATCGAAGTCCAATTTCGGCCCATGTTTGAGCTTTGACTTAATTTATGTGCAATACCGGATCAACTTTAATTCTGGCCCAGCGAAGGTTCCGGATCTAGGCCCACGTTCCGGTATTTGCTCTATTTCCGGAACCGATGGAATTTAGATTCCGGATTTACTAGTTCCGGATCATGATTTTTACAAATTCCGGAACTATCAGTTCCCGTAGTATCAGTTATGGATTAGACGAACAACAAGTCCAGACTCTCCTAATCATCTTAAAACCAGAGACTCAGCCATAAATTTCTTTTTCGTAAGTTGCAAAGTGCTTAACCTTAACCTCAAAAACTCACAAAAACATTCAATTTAACATTACCCATTTTCAATATAGAGTTAAACCCCATTGTTAAATCTTACAAAGATCTTCACAACTCAAGCAGTGAAGAAACTAACAATTGATTAACCCAGAACTCTTAGACAATAAAGAAATTCATAGAGGAATCGATTTCATACCAGATTATACGTTCTCCTTTTGAAATCAATGCCGAATGCTTTCTTCCCTTTCTGCTCTTCTTCTCAATCGCCAACACCAATAAAAATACTGAACAATAAATGATAACCTAGGGATCCCCACCAATTTATATCTTTCCTAAATTACACAAAGGGTCCTTTAACTTAACTTTTATTTCTTAGACATTAGCCACCAAACTTTCACACTTGCTAGAAACCCGGTTGTTACAATAAGTGACTATTATATATAACATTTTTTTTCGGTTAGGGTTTTAATGAGCTTCTTGTGACGACATATTTCAATCTAAATAATTAGGATTGATTTTTAACTAAATTCGATTTGTTAACTTGTGTGGCCTTGGACCCAAGTCTTCTTCATGACGTTTGTGGGGCTCCATCAAATAGACCGTTATGTCAAATATCATCTAGACATGGTGAAAAAACTATTTGAAAATATGGGCTTATGTTTTTGTATTTTTGTATTCTTTTATGTTTTTTTGCATATCTTTGTGAATAGTATGGTATGCAATGTAACACCCCAATTTCTGTTAATAAGATAGACATTTAGTTCATAGTTTGTTGGGGTTGACTTTTAGAAGGAAGGATTGAGAAAATGGAGTTGGCGGACGTCCACAGGGTGCCAGTCGGACGTCCATGTGATGCGGAATTACGCAGGTCGTCCGCGGAAGCAACAGAGGTTTTTGGCCGAGTTTGGGATTTTTGGGGGTGGACGTCCGCATGGAGCCAGCCGGACGTCCGCATGGCGTGTGACGAATTTTCTCCGTTTTCTCCCCAAATCTCACTCTTCTCTCTCTCAGTTTACCAAAATCGGATTTCACTCCCCTCCTTTCCATTTTAGGGAGATTTTCTCCTCCCTCTAAGGTAATCTCTAGTTTCCCTCATCTCACTTCATTTATTGTGATGCCAAGGTCATTAATGGCATCCCTCACCCTTTTAGGTGGTGATTGTTAAGAAGCTCTCAAGTGTTCTAGGCTCTAAGTGCTTAAAGGATCTCCTCTTCCACTTTCTAGGGTTTGGGTTTTCTATAAAACCCTCTAAGGTGAGTTATCCTCAACCTTAACTCATATACATGTTATTATAAATGATTCTAACTTATTTATGTCTTCTATTTCTCATATTTATGGTTGTACATTTAACTCAAAAGAGTTTTGATAATCATAAGGTTTTGTTATGTAAAATGGTTGGAAAACTTGGAGTATTTAACTCTCCTTGGTTTGTTCATGAGTTCCCACTTCTATTTACTACTTTGGTTTGATGAAAAATGATTTTGACCACTTTAGGTCAAAATCTAGGGTTTTGATAAATTGGAGGATTTTAAGGGAAACATTAATAAAAGGGGGATTTGAGGTTGGATTATAGATTAAATGACTATTTGGAAATATCATGATACTTCAACATTTATTATTATGTCATGATGAGTTGTCCCCACATTTGATGAGTGTTATCATTATCCATGTTTATAAAGTTTGCTTGTTGGTAATAATAGTATTGGCTTATTTGAGAGTCGAGACTTGTAGTTTGAGTGTAATGGATCCATAGGCACTAGAGTCATAGCACGGAATAGGCATTGTGATCCATGATAAGTAAGATGTGGACCTATATGGTCGGGCATCGTCTCATGGGCAGTAAGGTGTAATTCCAAAGTGCTTGTTTGTGGATTTAGAGTGACCCACTGTATAGACCAGTAGTGGTTGAAATTGGGGGCTCATAAGTTATAGACTCTTTGGGGTTGCGCTTGTTTCCGTTTATTGTGGATTATGATGTTACTACTAACGATTGTGTAATTATCTTGTCATATGAGTTTGCGTATCGACTTCCGATGACTTCCGTCATGGGGTTTATTATGTTTTCTATCATACCTCAATTAAATCTATTATTACAAGTTGTTAGATTTTCATTATCAATATGTAGCCTAACACTTCTTCTTTTGGATGTGTTGGTAGGAATTTAAAGCAGTGGGGCTCCTCGGGCTTGAGTGAAGAGTCGCGATGTGTCAATAGCATTTTTGGGAGTACTTGTAGGCGTACATGATAGATTATAAATGTTGATTTTTGGTAGAAATTAGACAACACCCGAATGTAATCTAGAAATTGATATCCTAGATTATTAGGTTGTTGAACTGTTAATTGCTCGCTTCTTGGGATTGTAAACGCCATACTTTATTTCCCCATTCCTTGGGTGTTTTGTTTAAATATAGAAGTACATTTTTCGGAAATTTTTCAGGTTTAAATTTCACCCAGTATTTAGGGTATTACAAGTTTGTATCTAAGCAGTAGTTTAAGTGAACTAGGTATGTAGTTAAAGTGCCTAGACTTAAGCTGAAAAGATTAAGTATTGCAGCTTTGAGTAGCCAAAACCCAGGTGTCATTACCATTGCAAATGTAGTGTTTGGCTCTAACCCTGATATACCTGCAGATACTCTTGCAAGGGCTTTCCAGGTGGACGAGAAAAATATTTATCTAATTCAATCAAACTTCTAGATCGTCGCGTGATCTAATGTCGGTTTTATTAACCTATAATTTTTAGTTTCTTGATTTTGATCTATTTGTCCTAATCCTCTTATATATAAAGTGAATAAAAGGATTTTATATTATATTATATGCCACATTGTTCTCTCCTATTCCATCATATACTACAATGAAATTGCAATACATGTTATTACTCTAATGTGAATTTGAAATAAAAAATTTGGTTTTTCAAAGGAAAAATTATTATCGTAATACGTTTTTATAAATAAGTAGAAGAAAATGTATAAAATGACTAAGGGGCTGTTTGGTAGTTGCTGAATGGTTTGGTGCAGAATGATTAAGTGGTCAGAATGATTAAGAGGCTTTTATGATTTAGTGCAAAATGAAATATGGTTGTTTGGTAACTATTTAGAATGAAATCAGGTGCTGAATGGTTAAGGGAGGCCCAAGATGCTAAATCATTCAGAGGGTTTTAGAACCATTAAGAGGCAGGCATTTTGTTTGCCAAACATGATTTACCTCTTAGCGATTCAGAGGTAACCTCTTAATGGAACTATTAAGAGGTAAACAAACAGCCTCTAATTGTGTTTTGGTTGGTTTTTAGTTCAAGTAACCAACTTTAAAAATAATTACAAACAGAGCAGAGATCAGCGTCGTACTTGACAGCTAAAACAAATTTAGAACGTAATATTAATATACAAACTAAAAGATCGTGGCCGACAAATTAAGTTAAACACTAACGTGAACAGAGCGAAACTGTCCGACCAACCTCTCCATATCATCAAGACGCGTGCCTACGCTCCTGTGTACGTAGTCCCCAATTCGTCTAACCTATTATTATTTGGCTCGGGGTGCGGCAAATCGTGATGGGAGGAGGAAGGGGCACCTCATATCGATCGTGAGGCAAGGAAGAATGGTCAGGCCTTGCGTCGTCTTCCTCATCTTCGTCGGATGAGGAACTAGACCAGATGGGGAAGGAGCGGAACGTCGGACCCTTGCCGCCTCTCTCTCAATAAAGGCCACGATGTTTCTGTACCAAGGTGTGTCCCTCTCGGCATCCATAGGCAGAAGGTTTGTGAAAGGCATAAACGGCGGCTAAATATATGGTAAAACACAACAAAATTAATAAGCGGGACTAACGTAGGCAACATTGTAAACATAGTAAAAGAACTTACATTTCTAGATTGGCTGAAGAACTCAATCCAAGTCTGCCTATTTGGGGAAACACCACAGTCCCAACGGGTTCCTCTAATTAATCTGTCGGTGCGCTTGGTGAAATGTTTAATGGAGATGGGAAACATCTCCAAGATCCATATCTGGAATTATATAAGAAGAGCAAGTACGTAAAAAGGAAAGCCAAACAGTTTGTATGTATTATTATTTATGTTATATTACGTATCTAACCTTGAAGGCGTATGTAAATCCACAAAGTTTCATCTTGGCAAGTCGATCGGCGCGTCTGGCGATGGCTCGGTGCATCTGTGTGTAGGTATGTGTCCTGATGTGGCTACCCCACGGATATCTGTTAAACAAATCCAAGTCCTCGATGGCCCTAAGGACCGTCTCGGAAGCAGTCTGGCTCCACTCACGGCCCATGAAGCCCATATCCACGATCGCCACCAGAATTGGTAAGATCCAGCCATGGACCGAAAAGTGTCCCTCTAAAGATGTCCTCAACGCTAGCTGCCTGATCACCTAATTCCGCGAAGCGCTGTCTCAACTCTATCATGTAGCCAACGCGACACTTTAACGTCAAGTCGATGTAAAAGAAATCTTTCTACATAGCCATTCACGGATGTTATAGTTAGGGTTATATATATATATATGCTTTTGCTTGTTTGGTTTATTGTGTTGATAATTATTCGTCTATTTTAGTTTTAGAAAAGAACCCACACAATCTATTGGACTTCCAGGTAGCATGGGAATCACAAGGATTACTTAAGTCCCCACATACCTTAGGGCTATTTACACCCGTTTGACAAAATCCAAATAGATATGTTGCGGTTTATTTTATTTCAATATAACATTGTTATATATAGATGCTTTTGCTTGTTTGGTTTATTGTGTTGATAATTATTCGTATGTTTTAGTTTTAGAAAAGAAACCACTCAATCTATTAGACTTCCAGGTAGCAGGGGAATCACAAGGATTGCTTAAGTCCCCATATACCTTAGGGCTATTTACACCCGTTTGACAAAATCCAAATAGATATGTTGCGGTTTATTTTATTTCAATTTAACATTGTTATATATAGATGCTTTTGGCAAGAGGCCAAAATGAATTTGAGTGTGGCATGTGAAGCCAATTTAAATGTTTTTATATATTTATACCATTTACGGAAATTTATTTATGACTAGGAAACTCAAAAGAATGATAAACTATTAAATAATTTAGCAAAGTTAGGGGACCTAAGTTGTCATTCACCAAAGTTTAGGGACCTAAGTTGTCATTCACCAAAGTTAAGAGACCTAAGTTGTCATTCACTAAAGTTTAGGGACCTAAGTTGTCATTTAGCAAAGTTAAGAGACCTAAGTTGTCATTCACCAAAGTTTAGGGACCTAAGTTGTCATTCACAAAAGTTTAGGGACCTAAGTTGTAATTTAGCAAAGTTTAGGGACCTAAGTTGTCATTCACCAAAGTTTAGGGGACCTATAATCAAACATATATTTTTATAAAAAACACTAATTTTTTTATAAAAAACACTAACTTTTTTATAAAAAAACACTCAAACATTTATTTTTATAAAAAAACACTCACATTTTTATAAAAAAAACACTAACATATTTTTTTATAAAAAACACTCTAACATTTATTTTTATAAAAAACACTCATCTTTTTATAAAAAAAAACTAAAATATTTTTTTATAAAAAACACTAACATTTATTTTTATAAAAAACACTCATTTTTTTATAAAAAAAAAACATTAACTTATTTTTTTATAAAAAAACATTAACTTATTTTTTATAAAAAAAAACACTCTAACGTTTATTTTTATCAAAAACACTCATTTTTTTATATAAATAAAACATTGACTTAATTTTTTTTAAAACACCCTAACATTTATTTTTATAAAAAACACTCATCTTTTTATTAAAAAAAACACTAACATATTTTTTTATAAAAAAACACTACATTTATTTTTATAAAAAACACTAACATATTTTTTTTTTATAAAAAACACTCTAACATCTTTTAAAAAAAACACTATAACATCTTTTTTTAAAAACTCTAACATCTATAATAAACACAACATTATAACATACAAATAACACATTCAAACATACAACAAAGTTAAAAACACTCTAACAACATACATATCATATATTTTAAAATTTAAATTAACAACATAAAGGAAAACTACAACAAACTTAAGTAAAACTTACCAAACTAGTAACACGTGTCATCTTCAAACCGATCGCGTATTTCACACGACAAATTGAGAGAGTTTGGGAGAGAAATTTTAAAATACAAGTGGTGGCCGGATTGAGGTCCCCCACCCTCTCTCTTATAGCAGCGGATTAGGTGGGTGTGGGTTGGGATTCATTAATGAAATTAGGGTTTCAACCATGGGATGACACGTGGCGCGGCAATCCCGCGATCGCGGGGTACCACCGCGGGACAGGGGCCGAAAATGCTACCGCGGGCATTCTTAATGGCCTCCGCGAGACTTTTGGCCAAACAGGGGTGTCACGTGGGCATTGACCCGCGATCGCGGGACTCGCCGCGGAAATTTTGGATATTTCGGTAAAACGAACGAGATTGTGGGTATTTTGGTAAGTCAAAGTCAAATATTGGGTATTTTAATTAATTTCCCTTTTAGAAAAGATGTTTAGAGCATCTCCAACAAGGCAACAACTATGCTAAAATAGAAAAAAGAGGTATTTTAGCAATTTTGTGCTCCAACAACTATGCTATCTTGTATAATAAAATAGAGAGTAGATGAGAGAGAACATAAAAATCTCCAATTTTGGAGAAATTTTTTCTTGTATGCTAAAATTAGAGAAAATAGGAAAGAGAAATAATATTTTATTCTTTCCGCAAATAAGAAAATTTTGAATTAAAAGTTTAAGGAGAGAGAAATAATATTTTATTAATGTACTAATTATTTTAATATTTAATTAATACAATAATTTCTAAAATAGAATGGTTGTTGGAGTTGGAAACACGTTTATCTAAAGATTTTGACTTTTGATACCTTATTTTAGATAATATATAGCATAGCTATTGAAGATGCTTTAAAATGCTCTAAATAGAAGTAGATTTAACAAGGGAAATTAATTAAAATACCCCAAATTTGACTTTGCTTTACCAAAATACCCTAAATCTCTTTTACTTTACCAAAATGCCACAAAAATCCGCGACGGGGCCCGCGATCGCGAGCTAGGCCTACGTGGCACCCCGTGTTTGGCCAAAGTGTCCCGCGAAGCCCCTCAACTATGGTCGCGGTGACACCTTTGGTCCCTCCCCGCGGTGGAAGCCCGCGATCCCGCGATAGGCCAAAAAATTACAATTTCAGCCCCTGTACTTGAACGAATCTTGCATGCTTTTACAGTTTTTTTCCACAATTATTGTACTTTGAAGACCAATTTGTGGTTAAAATTCACTGGTTTGTTTGAGATTTCATCCATAAATATGAGTGATATGCAATCCATAATTCACACTCATTTCTTGCTCTTTCTTGATTTCTCTCTTGCTTTCTTTGTTTAAGTTGCTTTCTCTCTTGATTTCTCTCATTTCATCCACAAATGGCATCTACATCAAACCCTAAGTCTACTGCTGAAAAAATGTCACCTAAAATTGAGATCGCCATAGCAAAAAGGGAAAAGGAGATAGAGGAACTAACACAAGAGTGGAAACAAATGATGGCCAGGAAGGAAGTCCACTTGAGAAGGATCGAAGAGGAAGATAAGGAGATCAAAAGGATGAAAGGGGATATAAAAGCTAGGGAGGCTCGTATTCGTCGAGAACAAGAAGCAATTCACCATTATCTGCAAGACTTCGCAATTCTTCAAGCGAAGGTAAACGACAAGCAAACTTGGATTGATGAAACTAAAGCAATTTGACTAGGTGGTGGTTGTTTTAGTTGTTTTTTGTTGTTTTGTATTTTTTTTACTGTGTTGTTGTTTTGTGTTTTTTTTGTTGTTTTATACTTTGTTGCTCATGAATAAAGGTTTTTAATTTGTCTGAAAAGCGGTTCATGTGAAAAATACAACTCATAAATGTTATACAAGATTATTTCATAGCAAACACATACTAGTAAATACAGTACAAATTTATCCAAATTTGAGGCTACGGCTAGACGATGGTTTGGTTTTTGACAACCCGGGTCTACTTCTCACATACTCTGGCGAGACGAGTCTCAAAGTGTTAAGCTCCACTTTCTCGATGTACACTTCAATCACAGTATGGCCGTCAACATACTGGCGTATGTTGGCTACATCTTCGTCGGTACTTAATTCTACCAGTCCAGTCAAGAAGTCTGCATTCGACCTCTTAAAATACAACCTATTATATTTTGGTTCTTCATATTCCAACTCTTTCATGACCTGTTCAAGCAGTTGCATAGAAAGATCCTCCACATCTAACATGTCAACATAAATTTCTAGACCACGAAAATAATGTCTTTTAGGTGGTTCCGTAAAGTAACCACCATGGTGGACTTTCATGGTGAACAACTGTGGATATTTATCTATTGATGAAATTAATTAATATAATTAGTTCGTAGAAACAAGTAAAAAACTCATTGAAACATGAACACTAACCATATAACTCTTTGTCAGTGTCTGAAAGCGATTCAGATAAACGCCTAAAGCACCAAACATGAAGGTTTGGAGATGCCATGTAAGAATACGTTAACGAATAATATGTTATCTTTTATGTGTTTACGACTAATCTAGCGTAGGTTATTTATAGGCAAATGTGGATGTTTTTACTACACTTAGGTCCATGTCTTTGATTTAACACAACTTAGGTCCCTGCCTTTTCTCTAACACAACTTCGGTCCCTATCAACGCTGTCATATGATATAGTTCTATATAACCATTACTATTCTCTCCATTTAGACTACTACCATTACGATCATCATCCCATGTTCATCATATGATAAGTTATGTTTGATAAATTATAACGCACTAAACATACAAGTATAAAGATGTACAATGTCCCCACTTAAACAGCCGCGTACACAAGAATTCCGAATCTCTGTGCACTTCACATCCCGTATAGGTTGGCTGATTGGAGTTTTAAGCCGCTGAACCACAGTTAGGTTGGATACATCATGCAAGGTCAAGTCAGAGGTTACCTCATTCGGATAAACAAACATGGGGTTTTGTTTGTTAATGATGCTAGATTTTGGTAGCCGTACTCTAGATTTTGGTAGCCGTACTCAACTCCTGTAGTGAAATTGAGGATAAATGGCTTGTATTTAAGCATGTGTATCTCTAGATTTAAATCCATAGATTACACACTAAAGAGAGTGGTAATCTAATATGTGATCCATATTGGTTGTGCTTAAAGGGTAAGATATTCATTTTGCTTATATATAATAATATATATGATAATTCCATATCACCAACAATATCATTTACATACAATATTTATCGTCCAAATCAAGGGAAATCAGCGTTCAGATCAACAGTATCAAGTGATATAGTTCCATGTGGTTCAAGCTTCGACTGGCCCGCGGTGTTACTTAGTTGAGTGCTTGTGCGTCTACTCCTTGGCACGGTAGAAGGGGCGGGATTTGGACACTCTCCACGAGTATGTCCTACGCATTGGCACCGAGTACATCTTCGCTGTATCGAACCTTCACCACGTGATGGACGCCGGTCGTTCTTTCTCGGTCTCCCTGCTCTATTCTTATCGATTAAAGGTGGATAGCATGGCAGAAGGGGGTCCAGTGGATACACCCATGCTTCAGGGGGTCCAGCTGGGTTTATTACCTCTACATATGTTCTCCGGTAATATTCGGACCTGAAGAAAGGTACATCCAAGTCGCTGCAATCTCTACGACCCATATAAATTGCCGCGACGATGGCATGATCGCACGGTAACCCAGATTTTTCCCATTCGTGACACGAACAAGTGTGGTCGGTCATATACACAATCGCGTGAATATGGTCATCCTGAACCTCGTACCTCCCATACCCGATTTCTCTTAACGTCCATGTCGCCGCGCGACGTGCCCTGTTCTGAACTATCTCCTCCGCCGTTGGTGTGAGTGCATTTTGCATCTCAGGTCCTTTTCGGCGTCGAAGTTGGTACCACTCTTGTTGAAAGCTCCGAAAGTAGTCCATAAGATTAACAATCGGACATCTACGCGCAAAACGGGAGAGTGCATTCATCGACTCTACACTATTGGAGGTCAGAATGTCATATTGTTGTCCAGGAAAATGGGTCGCAGACCACCTCTCCGGTCCAGCTTCGTCCATGACTTTGGCTGCTTCCTTGGCACTAAATCGTAGCAGATTCATGTACCGGTTAAACTCCCAATCCGTATATGCTCTGCATGCCGCCCAGTAGACATCCTTGTAGGTGGTAATACGTTTGTCCCTGGTTTTGGCGTTCATCTCCAAATGTCGACAACATATGGCGTGAGGGGCGTTTGGGTACATGGCAGAGATTGCGACGATTATGGAAGAAGCCCTGTCGGACATAAACATCAACCTTTGCGGGTCTTCGATAGATTGTCTCAACATGGACAGAAACCAAGTCCACTCGTCCCTGGTTTCGGACTTGCCTACGCCGAAAACTACTGGAACGGTGGAGTTATCCCCGTCCATAGAAACCACCAGGAACATCATACCCATGTAACGTCCCTTTAAATGGGCTGCGTCTATTACAAGGACACGACGTAGATTTGCCAGAAATATGCGGATCTGCAAAAACATAGGTGGTTTTCCTTTATAAATGTTATAGTTTATAATGTGTAAACATACGACGTGTTAAAATACGTACCGCGGGTCCAAGGGCCACGAAGCACATCTCAAACCGTCCATGTGAATCGGTCCGTAGCTGCGTGACAGTACCAGGGTTCTGCAGCTGCAAATTATATAAATATGTTGGGAGTCGTTCATACGACTCCTCGAACGTGCCTCTCACCAATAGCAGTGCCTTGCATCGCGCACGCCAAGCTTGGTGGTAACCAATCGTGACGTCGAACTGCTGGTGAACATCGTGGACGATGTCCTTTGGACGCAATGACCTGCTAACATTAAGAAATTTGTTTTTCAGTATCGCACCCAAAGTCCTTTTGATGGCTTGTTTGTGGTGGGGATTCAGTTGCATCCTCGTACAAGTGTGTACGTCGTGCAAGTTTCTAATAAGTAACGCCCCTCCTTTGGGACCCGCAGAAATCGCGTACATCCTCCACTCACAGTTTTCTCTCGTACATTCAACTATGTATTTGCTTTTGTCAGATTTCGACGTGTGACTTTCGAAACCCTCTTTCAAGAACTTAAGTCCGACCTGACTTGCCAAGTCATCTTTCGAATCAAATATTTGACCTACTCTTAACCTTTCATTGCGGTTATAAGGTGTAGGTTCGTAGGTTTGTGTCTGGGTATTCTGGTCTGGAAGAATAGGGGGCATATAAAAAAAAGTCATTTATCTGACTATGTGATTTTCTACTAGGGGTATATTCTTCGTGATCATCACTATCGGTATCTGATCTGTCTATATCAGCATTACCCGTTTTGAAAACATAGGTTTCGTCATCAGCAACTCCAGCACAACGTCCTTCTTGTGGTTGTTGTTGTTGCGTCTCCAGAACATAATCAGGAATATTGTCGATAAGACCATATGCATGATCCAAATGAACTATTGGGACGTGGGACGGCTAAAATTGAGAATCAGGCAGCTCTATTTGGAGGTCTTCGTCATCAGCGTCGTCGTCACCGTCGTCGTCACCTTCGTCATCGTCTTCGTCGGATTCGACATACACAAAAAGTAATGGCGGTATTTCTGAATCAGCTGCAAAGTGCAGAAACCCAGAGATATCCCCATCGTTGGATAACTCCACAAATGACCCATCACCATTCTTAAACACTAACTTGCAAACAGCAGAAGGGTTGATTCCACATTTTTGCATGGCGTATGCAACAAACTTCTGATGAGAAACGTTTACTGGTATTTTTACACCATGCTTAGATTTATAAGCAAATTTCCACTCATTGTTATCTTGAACCCAGTCACCATCGAAACAGAAATATAGCTTAGCTTTTGCAACAGATGAACTCATTTTTTCAGTAGTATCTCAAAAACAAAATATTGAAGAAAGAAAGCAAGAAAGAAGTATGGAATCGGTGTGGATTATGGATTGCATTTTACATCTATTTATGGATTAAACAACCAACATTGATGACAACCAATCTCTCATTTCATCCACAAATTGGTATTCCAAATACACTGATTCAACATTGATGAAAACATGCCAGTGAATTTTCACCACAAATTGGTCTTCAAAGTACAATAGTTGTGAAAAAAAACAGTAAAAGCATGCAAGATTTGTTCAAGTATACGGGGCTGAAATTGTAAATTTTTGGCCCATCGCGGGCTTCCACCGCGGAGAGGGACCAAAGGTGTCACCACGGCCATAGTTGAGGGGCTCTGCATGACACTTTGGCCAAACACGGGGTGCCACGTAGGCTGGCCTGGAGATCGCGGGCCCCATTGCGGATTTTTGTGGCATTTTAACAAAGTGAAAGAGATTTAGGGTATTTTAGTAAGTTAAAGTCAAACTTTGGATATTTTAATTAAATTCCCATTTAACAATGTGTAAAGTGTAATTAACCTCCCTTAAATCGAGGGTGTTGCAATAATATGACCAGTAAACCTTGTATTATTGTAATGATTATTTAAACAAACAAACAATAAAAATTTATTAAATAATGCTGATAAGTAAACAGGTGTTCAAAATCTATGTAAATGTTGACGTAAATGATTGATAGATTGGGAAAGAAGAGGGAGAACATATTTTTATTGGTCAAATTCACTATTTGTAGTCAATAGTGAATTTTTCATTATAATTTTTCTCCATCAGTTTTTCTAAAACTATCTCCAAAATAAATACATACATGTATACATGATCCTTTTTCGGCTTTTTCTCAGCCAATCCTTGATCGTTAACAAAGTGTAAAGTGTAATTAACAAAGTGTAAAGTGTAATTAACCTCCCTTAAATCAAGGGTGTTGCAATAAAATATTAAAATTAAGCATCAAATGTGTGTTTACCTTGCATTAGTTTTCCTTCTCCTTAACTTTTTCTATAAAAGAAAAAATATAGTTCAAAAATACCAAATTTTCCAAATTCTAGAATACATGTAAAATTTGATATGAAAACAAATATATATTGAAGATTCTAACTTCATCTTCTATGAGAAAAGATATTTTCAAAGTAAAGATGGTTCTTTCCTTGAGAATACTCCAAGTAATTATATAAAAATGCTTTTGAACTAATTCAATGGTTTCTTTTTCATCCAAATCTAATAAACCAACTATTTGACCTCATCAACAACATAAAAACACCATATTTAAAAGATAAAATAACTTTGTTAATATAATACTCAATATTTGTTTTAGAGTAATTTATACTTCTCATCCCTATGGTTTGTTCATAATTTCTATTTTGGTCCATGTGGTATAAAATTGCAATTTTTGTCTCTATAGTTTGTATTTCTTTGTATTTTTATCCATGAACTAATTTCTATCTTTTAATTACAAGGGACTAAAAAATAAAGAATTGTAAACCATAGAAACCGAAACAATAATAAGTTTTAAATCATAAAAAACAAAAATAGCAACGATTAGTAAACTATAAGGACGAAAAGCGTAGCTTTTAAACCATAGGGATAAAAATCACAATTTTTAACAAACCATAAGAAAAAAACGACACTTACTCTTGTTTTTAATTATGGGTGGTTAACCAAACGCTTACTGCATGTCATTTATATTTTTGATGAACATGACAAGGAACTAGAATCTTATCCGATAAGGACATGATAAATACCAAAAATCTTACTTGATAAGTGAGGAATAAGACTCTAATTACCCATTAAGCACTTATCGGATAAAAGACGTTTACTAATAAACCAATTTGATAGCTAGTAATTCTACACGATAAAGTAAATAACGGTAGTGCTCTTGTTGGGAAGCGTAAACTCCCCTTAATAATTTATTTGCTAAAATGAAAATTAGCAATGAACCCAACTTCGTTTTTGTTTCTCTAACCCGTTTATTTGGTGTTTTTGATGTAAATAAGTTTATGTTGTTAACTGTATGTAGATGATCTAAAAATGTAGTTATTATATATCAGAATATTATTAACATGCACACCTAAATCATGTAAACTATTATTTTCTATAACTATTGAATTGTTAGACATATATTTTTTCTTGTGACGATTTTGGAATTTTGGCTCGTCACAACGTATTTGAACCCTTGTTGGAATAGGTCTAAGCACGTTTATTACGACCAATAAATAATAATCAATTAAAATTACATTAAAATAAATCTAGGATATGAAAATGTCTATAAATGAAATGAAATGAAATTAACCTACCATACCCATATTAGTCACCCGTCATTACAAAATTAAGACTTGAACAACATAATTAGTTGAATGTATCCAATGTTGACATATTTGACACTTTATACTATGTGTTGCTTTTTCCACATGTTTTTTTAATTAATAAAAATATGTCATATCTCATAAGCTAGTTTTTTATGTCCCATTATTTTTGCTATAAAAACATCACCATGTTGCATGCTTCATCTCACATTTTTCTCGAGCTATCAAAGTTAACCAAAAAAAACAAGTGATCATTTCTCAACAATGACATCTCGTTTGTTTGTATGCATTCTCCTCGTGGCAAGTTGTTCACTTGCTATGGCTTCAGATCCAAGTCCTCTACAGGACTTTTGTGTTGCTGCACAAAATAGTCGAGGTAAAAACTAATTTTAAAATGTTAAAACATCGTCTAATGTTTATGATTCGAAAATATGACATTTATGTATGTGCCTAACTATGAGTTCCTTATTTTGTTTTTATAGTATTCGTGAATGGTGAGGTATGCAAAGATCCAAAGCTTGTGCGAGCAAACGATTTCTTTTTTAGTGGGCTCCACCTAAGGGGAGATACATCAAACGCGGTTGGATTTAACGTGACTACAGTGAGTGTAGCAGAGTTACCGGGACTCAACACTTTTGGTATTTCAATGGCTCGTATCGACTTTGCTCCATGGGGTATTAACCCTCCACACACGCACCCTAGGGCCACTGAAATCTTGACGGTCATAGAAGGCAATATTGAAGTCGGTTTTGTCACAACTAACCCTGAAAACCGTCTCATCACTAAAAAACTTCAAAAGGGTGATGTTTTCGTTTTTCCACAAGGTCTGGTTCATTTCCAAAGGAACGTCGGAAATGAAGATGCTTTTGTTATTGCAGCTCTGAGTAGCCAAAATCCGGGTGCCATTACCATTGCAAATGCGGTGTTCGGTTCTAACCCAAATATCGATGAAGATCTTCTTGCAAAGGCTTTCCAAGTGGACAAGAAGGTCGTTGATCAAATTAAATCAAAATTCTAGTCCTTGATGTGGTCTTCAAATGTCGGGTTTAATAACTTATAATTTTCAATTTCGTGATATTCGTAGGCTTATGTTTGTGTTATAATATTTAAGAGTGAATAAAAGAAATATACATTATATTGATTGTCATTTATATTTCTATTATTGAACTACTCCAAATCGTATAAGATCCTAACTCAAAATCCTGATAATTAATGAGGCATTTACTGACATTTAAAAAAATGCATAGTTAAAAATATGAATTAGCATTTCCTTCTATACCAAGAAACCTTAAATCCTTGAAGTTTGAACATACATATGTACCTTTATATAAAGTTTGTGTATATTGAAACAGACGGATGATCGTGTGAGAATAGAAGTTAAGGTGCGAAGCGTACGCAGAGATTTGGACTCTTAATCACTTTTAATTAGTGTTGATCTAATGGTTCAAACTAAGTCCTAAAATGGGATACCATGCTCGATAAGGCATGAGTTCTAATATAATAAGTGTTTCTTCATAAAAACATCCATGAATTTGATCAATTACTCTTCGTGCTTTGTAAGCAGACATAGATATATGTTGACCTAAAGCGTATACTTCTGTTAATTAAACCAAGTATTAGTTTAGAAGAGAATTTTCAATTGATCTTCAAATCGGATTGATCCAAGGGTGGAGATTTGTTCTTCTCTTTCTCACGATAACTATTATTCTTACTGAAACCAACTCTATTAAAACAATCCCAGAAAACTAATTAAGATTATAAATCCCATATTCTGAAATCATGAAAAAACAAAAACGATAGAGTTAGAATTTTATGCATAAAATTACGTGATCGCCCCTGTTTTTCTACAATGAAGTGTGTGTTTGTAGTTATATACAAGATCATAAGCCTTAGAATTGAGAATAAAACCTCAATTGACTGGAAATCATCATACTTATTTTCAGTGGATTTTGTATTCACGCTCAACAGATTCGAAGGATGCTTATAAAACACGTTAAGAAAAAAATTGACTCAATCTACCATAATCACATGGGTAACACTCAAAACTCGAGCTTTTTGACTCAATCTATTTATTCGATCTCCATATCTGATATAATTAAGATATGAAGTTATCTATCGGGACCAATTCAAACACATACTACAATGGTTTCTTGCATTTAATTTTCACCCTATTTAGCCTTTTTAGTTAAACTGACCATTTCTTTAGCATCTTAATGAGCTTAATGGGACTTACAACTTATTCAATCAGCTATATGTGAATGTTTGGTAGTGACTTTAATGAAATCAAAAATGATTTTAAGAAAATTGCATAAATATCTCAAGTAACTTACTTTTACTTTTTATTAAAGTTTAATGAATTAAAAGTTGAATTGTTTTAGTTATATATGTATAATTACTTTTAAACCTTGAAACATTCAAAATAATCTCATAATCAATATCTACTAAATCAACCAGTCACCATGTATACGAACATTAAATTTATCGATCAAAAAACTGTATTCCAAGTCTCATAAAATTAGTTAAACGTAAGTTAATCCAGACATCCATGGTGAACAAAAGAAAAATTATTAACGGATGTCGGTCCTAGAATTTTGGTCGAGCTGGTGCACATTTAAATTGTATCAAATGTTGGCAAAGCCGCTCGATGTATTTTAGTCGAATTCCGCTCTTTGGGGATTTTATTTATGGTTTTTGGTTGATTTCTAAAGAGTTTTTCGGTTTTTTGGTTGATTTTGAGAGTTTTTGATGTTTAGGTTGATTTCGAGATAATTTTCACTTTTTCTAGTACTAATCTAAAGATTCAATACGGTGAAAACTTGAGCTTCTGTTTATTTTAATTAAAAAAATGGAACTCATGTTCTAGATTTTAGAACTAAAGGTGAAGGGTTAAACAAAAATATTAATTTAAAAAAGATAAATAGATAACTCGTGTGAATGTTATTTATATTACATCCGAGTCATTATACATATAACGTTCTTTTTTGTTATTTGTACCCTAGTAGGAATGAATATGATAATGTCAATTGTGATCACTATTATAAATATGATTTTTATACGTGCTTAGTTATACGCGATTTTTGTTGTTTTTACAAAAAACGTGTACGGAGGATAAATCTAGACCCTTTTTACACGGTTAAGGCTGAACCGTTGCTATAAATAAGGTTTTATACGCAGTTCTAAATTAACAACTGTGAATAAAAGGTACTCGACAATTACAAACGGTTGCATCGAAATAACCGCGTACAAAGATTACCTTTATACGCGGTTGTGTGTTAAAGGTACCTTTACACACGGTTTTGAGCAAGAAACCGCGTATAAAAGTAAAACCCCTTTGTTAAAAACCGCGTACAAAGGTTACATTTTACACATTCATCATTCCATAAAAATAAATCTAAAATATGAAAATAAATAAAAATGAAAAGTAATTGAATTGATCATACCCACATTAGACTTCCATCTTTATTGAATTATGAATCGAACAACATAGTTGAAATATATCTTGATGTATTTGATGACTTTATCGTTGTAATACTCTTTCCACATGGTTATTTTTTTAATTGACTACAATATGTCATATGCTAGTTTTTTTGTTCGAATGTTTCTGCTATAAAAACATTTCTAAGTAACATACCTTATCACATAGATTTCTCGAGCCACCAAAGTTCATCAAATAACAAATTAATTTCCACTTCTCAACAATGGCATCTCGATTGCTTTTAATCACTCTCTTAGTGGCAAGTTGCTCGCTAAATTTGGCTTCAGAACCAAGTCCTCTCCAGGACTTTTGTGTTGCCGATCAAAATAGCCGAGGTAAACACAATTATGAAATGTCGATAAATTAATGCTCTAACACTAATGCTTTGAAAATACTTAGTACTTTTACAGGCTTAAGAGTTTCTATTTTTGTTTTAACAGTACTCGTGAACGGTGTGGTGTGTAAAGATCCAAATCTTGTGCAAGCCGATGATTTCCTTTTTAGTGGGCTCCATCTTATGGGAGATACATCGAATGCAGTTGGATCGAACGTGACTGTCGTGACAGTAGCACAGTTACCGGGACTCAACACTTTTGGTGTTTCAATGGCTCGTATTGACTTCGCACCACAGGGTATTAACCCTCCTCACACGCACCCTCGGGCCACTGAAATATTGGTTGTCATTAATGGTAGTATTGAGGTCGGGTTTGTAACATCTAACCCTGACAACCGTCTCTTGACAAAAGTACTTCAGATGGGTGATGTTTTTGTGTTCCCACAAGGTCTAATTCACTTCCAAAGGAACGTCGGACATGGCTACGCTGTTGCCATTGCAGGTTTGAGCAGCCAAAATCCCGGTGCCATTACCATTGCAAATGCTGTGTTTGGATCAAATCCAGATATCAACGCAGATATTCTTGCAAAGGCTTTCCAAGTGGACAAAAATATCGTTTATCAAATTCAATCAAAATTCTAGACCTTTGTGTCATGTTTATTGTTGGTATTGTTAACTTATAAGTTCCAACTTCTTGATATGTGCTTATTTTGTTTCGTCTTTGTTATATATAAAAGTGAATAAAAGTTTTATATATATTATTTTGAAGGTCCCTTTCCAAATTAACTCAATACCCTAAGTATTAATCAAACATTCATGGTTGAAAAGAGTATTTAGTGATTACAATCATTAATTGATATATCTAAGTACAAAGGTGAATACATCATATGTGCTAACTTCAACAACGATTCATGTACTTCCTTTGGCACATATCCCCGTACATTAATGACTTTAGCAATTCAACGTTCCCATGGTTCGATCCTTCCCCGTGGGTTCGAATGCCCATCATTAGACTTTAATTTTTCCGAAGATCCTCAGACGTAAATGCATATATAGATACAGAAACGTGATTAACGAAATAAAACATACCTTTAGCCATGGTTGCGTTTGCAAGTCGATATCTTGACGACAACAATGGGAAACACAGAATCTTCTTAGTTACGGCCTCGATCATCTATCAATAATCTTGTTTTTCACAATTCCAAATAGAAGTTCATATATATATATATATATATATATATATATATATATATATGCTGGGTATCAAATACAAAGCTTTTCAAAGGGTTTTTATGCATTGGAATAAAAGGTTTTTTTGATAAAAGGGTTGGCGTATACCAATCTCTTATTGCAATAGCTTTTTGGAGAAAAAAAAAGGTTGATGAAAAATGTTTTTGGAAAAGGTTTTAGGAATAGGTTTTTGATAAATAAGGTTTAGTGAAAATCTATGTGACAAAAATAAAAAGTCATTAAATCGTGGATGCTCTAAAAGGTTGGCATACACTAACCCTTTTATCAAAAAGTCTTTTACTCAAATACATAAAAACCCTTTAAAAAACTTTTTATAATAGTAAAAACTCATTAAAGACTTATGCATTAAAGATTCTCTGATAGTTAACACATGGTTCACAACTATTCATCAACCTACAATGACTAGATCCAAATTTTAAGTTTGATACCTTCAAAAAAATTATTATATTTATTTCTCATAAATATCAATATTGTATTTAAGATTTTATTAAACTATTATAACTGTTACCTTTTTTTTACAATGTCAAAGGCCAAAATACACAATCCAATATATGGTCATTGGTTTGGATTCGAGTTCCCCAACAAGTGGGACTAGTTTGTCCGCATAAACGCGGGTTGTGCTTTAAAGCAAAAAAAAACAGACAAATGCTTACCACTACGCCAAAAGCAATTGCTGGTGGAGAAGGCGCAACTTATTTCCATATAGCGTAGCAGGCAGCGCCACGTTTCAATTTAGAAAGATGCTGGTCAATGACCCAACAAGTTTATTGGCATCAAATAGGTTCGATTCCAACATTTATCGAGTATGTATTGATAACCCAACTCAATTGTTACGAGGTTCAGTGGTGGAAGATGAGAAACTTCTAAAAATGGGACTCGATCTCATACCTCCGTTTGTATAACTCACTATTGTATTGCCAAAAGTTTCATTCTTGACTACTTGGGAGTCATGTAAATTGTCCTTTTGTATAACTGTAACAACCCAAAAATAAAACAGGACAAACATGGCATTAAATCATAAACATTACAAAACTGGGTCCCAAATTTTCATTACATCACTTTCCAAAACTTAGGTTGGCGAAAACTACCTATACACAACTGAGAACGTACTAGCTTCTAAAAGTGGCACAGACACCGTCTCTATCTGCATCTTGCTCACTTACCTGAGCCTCCTACTACTTGCTTTCCTGAAAATGGTTTAGTTTTGAAAAGCGAGGGTTAGACCAAAAGGTCTAGTGAATTCCCTCCGTAAACAACATATATCAATAGTGTAAAATCATTTTATAAAGCTAATTAACATTCTCCACATAAGCATAAATCATGGTACTGCACAGTGTTTGAGGATCACATAAGCTAACCGCGATCGGGGCCCAAACAGACTCCCTTCTCGCCCCATACCGGGGCCCAAGCAGACTCCCCTCTATCCGAGTAGGAAGGAAACGAATTCCCTCCTACAAGCTCGTCACAAATCCGAGTAAGAAGGAAACGAATTTCCTCCTACAAGCTCGTCACAATTTCTCAAGGGATCATCGGATCTCGAGGTACTCAGATCCCACTGTGCAGACCGACTCCATATAACATACACATAGTTCATCATAAATCATGAAACATGAAATCCGTGTAAGACTTTATAAATCATTTCATCTTGCTGAATAATCATTTCGGTAAAACATACTTTTCATGGGAAAGCATACGTAAAAGCTTGTAAATAAATCATGTTCGTAAATACACCATAATCAGTAAAAAAACATTTTAACTTTCATTCCACATAAAAAGGGTTAAGGAAACTCACCTGATAGCAGTTACTTTCCTAATCACGAATCTCGTTCCGAATCGTCCTTACACGTAAAGCATAATTCATAACTTAATAAGTGACACTCAACTTCTGATCCTAGATCCTTCTCTAATTTGAACCCAATTAATGAATTTGAATCATTAATTAAATACTGGGTCTTTTTAATCATTACCGGATCTTAAAATAAAACTAAGCCCAATTAATTATTCCCAACCATTAGTTTAGGTGTCGGGTCTCTAAGCTCAAAAAATCAATTATGATTTCTGACCCAATATGCGATAACTCTGGATAAATTAACATTAGACACCTAAGAAGATAATTTTGGATCCGTGATTGGTTCCGGATCTCATCTCAAACTCCGGCCCAACATCACATAGCCCAAGTCTGGTGTTTAAATAAATTAGGATTTCGGATCTGCCATGATTTCGGATCTGCCATGATTCCGGATCTGGTCCATGTGCGAGGTAATTCCGAATCCAGATTAAGTGGATTCCGGATCCATTAGAGTGAGGGTCCAATTCCGGAACTTTGAGTTCCGGATCTACATACATCGAAGTCCAATTCCGGCCCATGTTTAAATAAATTTTGGGACTTACTTTATGTGCAATACCGGATCAACTTTAATTCCGGCCCAGTGAAGGTTCCGGATCTAGGCCCACGTTCCGGTATTTGCTCTATTTCCGGAACCGATGGAATTTAGATTCCGTATTTACTAGTTCCGGATCCTGATTTTTACAAATTCTGGAACTATCAGTTCCGGTAGTATCAATTCTGGATTAGACGAACAACAAGTCCAGACTCTCCTAATCAGCTTAAAACCAGAGACTCAGCCATAAATTTCTTTTTCGTAAGTTGCAAAGTTCTTAACCTTAACCTCAAAAACTCACAAAAACCTTCAATTTAACATTACCCATTTTCAATAT
Organism: Saussurea involucrata; assembly: GCA_033807775.1. Taxonomy (NCBI): domain Eukaryota; kingdom Viridiplantae; phylum Streptophyta; class Magnoliopsida; order Asterales; family Asteraceae; genus Saussurea; species Saussurea involucrata. The sequence continues at coordinate 132,343,589 of CM066324.1, read as the reverse complement.
AGAGTTAAACCCCATTGTTAAATCTTAGAAAGATCTTCCCAACTCAAGCAGTGAAGAAACTAACAATTGATTAACCCAGAACTCTTAGACAGTAAAGAAATTCATGGAGGAATCGATTTCATACCAGATTATACGTTCTCTTTTTGAAATCAATGCCGAATGCTTTCTTCCTTTTCTGCTCTTCTTCTCAGCCGCCAACACCAATAAATATACTGAACAATAAACGATAACCTAGGGATCCCCACCAATTTATATCTATCCTAAATTGCACAAAAGGTCCCTTAACTTAACTTTCATTTCTTAGACATTAGCCACCAAACTTTCACACTTTCTAGAAACCCGGTTGTTACAATAACTGACTATTATATATAACATTTTTTCCGGTTAGGGTTTTAATGAGCTTCTTGTGACAACATATTTCATTCTAAATACTTAGGATTGATTTTTAACTCAATTCGATTTGTTAACATGTGTGGCCTTGGACCCAAGTCTTCTTCATGACGTTCGTGGGGCTCCATCAAATAGACCGTTATGTCAAATATCATCTGGAAATGGTAAAAAACTATTTGAAAATATGGGCTTATGTTTTTGTATTTTTGTATTCTTTTATGTTTTTTTTTGCATATCTTTGTGAATAGTATGGTATGCAATGTAACACCCCAATTTCTGTTAATAAGATAGACATTTAGTTCATAGTTTATTGGGTTTGACTTTTAGAAGGAAGAATTGAGAAAATGGAGTTGGCGAACGTCCACAGGGTGCCAGTCGGACGTCCGTGTGATGCGGAATTACGCAGGTCGTCCGCGGAAGCAACAGAGGTTTTTGGCCGAGTTTGGGATTTTTAGGGGCGGACGTCCGCATGGAGCCAGTCGGACGTCCGCATGGAGCCAGCCGGACGTCCGCTAGGCGTGTGACGAATTTTCTCCTTTTTCTCCCCAAATCTCACTCTTCTCTCTTTCACTTTACCAAAATTAGATTTCACTCCCTCCTCTCCATTTTAGGGCGATTTTCTCCTCCCTCTAAGGTAATCTCTAGTTTCCCTCATCTCATTTCATTTATTGTGATGCCAAGGTCATTAATGGCACCCCTCACCCTTTTAGGTGGTGATTGTTAAGAATCTCTCAAGTGTTCTAAGCTCTAAGTGCTTAAAGGGTCTCCTCTTCCACTTTCTAGGGTTTGAGTTTTCTATAAAACCCTCTAAGGTGAGTTATCCTCAACCTCAACTCATATACATGTTATTATAAATGATTCTAACTTATTTATGTCTTCTATTTCTCATATTTATGGTTGTACTTTTAACCCAAAAGAGTTTTGATAATCATAAGGTTTTGTTATGTAAAATGGTTGGAAAACTTGGAGTATTTAACTCTCCTTGGTTTGTTCATGAGTTCCCACTTCTATTTACTACTTTGGTTTGATGAAAAATGATTTTGACCACTTTAGGTCAAAATCTAGGGTTTTGATAAATTGGGGGATTTTAAGGGAAACATTAATAAAAAGGGGATTTGAGGTTGGGTTATAGATTAAATGACTATTTGAAAATACCATGATACTTCAATATTTATTATTATGTCATGATGAGTTGTCCCCACATTTGATGAGTGTTATCATTATCCATGTTTATAAAGTTTGCTTGTTGGTAATAATAGTATTGGCTTATTTGAGAGTCGGGACTTGTAGTTTGAGTGTAATGGATCCATAGACACTAGAGTCATAGCACGGAATAGGCATTGGGATCCATGATAAGTAAGATGTGGACCTATATGGTCGGGCATCGTCTCATGGGCAGTAAGGTGTAATTCCAAAGTGCTTGTTTGTGGATTTAGAGTGACCCACTGTATAGACCAGGAGTGGTTGAAATTGGGGGCTCACAAGTTATAGACTCTTCGGGGTTGCGTTTGTTTCCGTTTATTGTGGATTATGGTGTTACTACTAACGAATGTGTAATTATCTTGTCATATGAGTTTGCGTATCGACTTTCGAGTTCCCATCAACACTTGGAGCATTGGACATCCAATGACTTCCGTCATGGGGTTTATTATGTTTTCTACCATACCTTAATTAAATCTATTATTACAAGTTGTTAGATTTCCAATATCAATATGTAGCCTAACACTTCTTCTTTTGGATGTGTTGGTACGACTTTAGAGCGGTGGGGCTCCTCGGGCTTGAGTGAAGAGTCGCGATGTGTCAATAGCATTTTTGGGAGTACTTGGAGGCGTACATGATAGATTATAAATGTTGATTTTTGGTAGAAATTAGACAACACCCGAATTTAATCTAGAAATTGATATCAATTGCTCGCTTCTTGGGATTGTAAACGCCATACTTTATTTCCCCATTCCTTGGGTGTTTTGTTTAAATATAGAAGTACATTTTTCGAAAAAAAATTAGGTTTAAATTTCACCCAGTATTTAGGGTATTACAAGTTTGTATCTGAGCAGTAGTTTAAGTGAACTAGGTATGTAGTTAAAGTGCCTAGACTTAAGCTGAAAAGATTAAGTATTGCAGCTTTGAGTAGCCAAAACCCAGGTTTCATTACCATTGTAAATGTAGTGTTTGGCTCTAACCCTGATATACCTGTAGATACTCATGCAAGGGCTTTCCAGGTGGACGAGAAAATTATTTATCTAATTCAATCAAACTTCTAGATCGTCGCGTGATCTAATGTCGGTTTTATTAACCTATAATTTTCAGTTTCTTGATTTTGATCTATTTGTCCTAGTCCTCTTATATTTAAAGTAAATAAAAGGATTTTATATTATATTATATGCCACATTGTTCTCTCCTATTCCATCATATACTACAATGAAATTGCAATACATGTTATTACTCTAATGTGAATTTGAAATAAAAAATTTGGTTTTTCAAAGGAAAAATTATTATCGTAATACGTTTTTATAAATAAGTAGAAGAAAATGTATAAAATGACTAAGGGGCTGTTTGGTAGTTGCTGAATGGTTTGGTGCAGAATGATTAAGTGGTCAGAATGATTAAGAGGCTTTTATGATTTAGTGCAAAATGAAATATGGTTGTTTGGTAACTGTTTAGAATGAAATCAGGTGCTGAATGGTTAAGGGAGGCCCAAGATGCTAAATCATTCAGAGGGTTTTAGAACCATTAAGAGGCAGGCATTTTGTTTGCCAAACATGATTTACCTCTTAGCGATTCAGAGGTATCCTCTTAATGGAACTATTAAGAGGTAAACGAGCAGCCTCTAACTGTGTTTTGGTTGGTTTTTAGTTCAAGTAACCAACTTTAACAATAGTTACAAACGGAGCGGAGATCGGCGTCGTACTCGACAGCTAAAACAAATTTAGAACGTAATATTAATATACAAACTAAAAGATCGTGGCCGACAAATTAAGTTAAACACTAACCTGAACAGAGCGAAACTGTCCGACCAACCTCTCCAGATCATCAAGACGCGTGTCTACGTTCCCGTGTACGTAGTCCCATAATTCGTCTAACCTATTATTATTTGGCTCGGGGTGCGGCGGATCGTGATGGGAGGAGGAAGGGGCGCCTCATATCGATCGTGAGGCATGGAAGAATGGTCAGGCCTCGCGTCGTCTTCCTCATCTTCGTCAGATGATGAACTAGACCAGATGGGGAAGGAGCGGAACGTCGGACCCTTGCCGCCTCTCTCTAAATAAAGGTCACAATGTTTCTGTACCAAGGCGTGTCCCTCTCGGCATCCGTACGCAGAAGGTTTGTGAAAGGCATAAACGGCGGATAAATATATGGTAAAACACAACAAAATTAATAAGCGGGACTAACGTAGGCAACATTGTAAACATAGTAAAAGAACTTACATTTCTAGATTGGCTGAAGAACTCAATCCAAGTCTGCCTATTTAGGGAAACACCCCGGTCCCAACAGGTTCCCTAATTAATTTGTCGGTGCGCTTGGTGAAATGTTGAACGGAGATGGGAAACATCTCCAAGATCCATATCTGGAATTATATAAAAAGAGCAAGTACGTAAAAAGGAAAGCCAAACAGTTTGTATGTATTATTATTTATGTTATATTACGTATCTAACCTTGAAGGCGTATGTAAATCCACAAAGTTTCATCTTGGCAAGTCGATCGGCGCGTCTGGCGATGGCTCGATGCATCCGTGTGTAGGTAAGTGTCCTGATGTGGCTACCCCACGGATATCTGTTAAACAAATCCAAGTCCTCGACGACCCTAAGGACCGTCTCAAAAGCAGTCTGGCTAAGGGAGGAAGGGGGGAGCCTCTCCAAAAAGTAGTCCTGTAATTAGACAGAACTCATGACGCCCAAACCGCATTTGATGCCTGAAGAATCAAAATACATTTCCTCTGGATCACCATTGGAGACCTCGATCTCCAGCTATAGAAACATGTGGACTAGCATGGGGTCACCACCAGAATTGGTAAGATCCAGCCATGGACCGAAAGGTGTCCCTCTAAAGATGTCCTCAACGCTAGCTTCCTGATCACCTAATTCCGCGAAGCGCTGTCTCAACTCTATCATGTAGCCAACGCGACACTTTAACGTCAAGTCGATGTAAAAGAAATCCTTCTACATAGCCATTCACGGATGTTATAGTTAGTGTTATATATATATATATATATATATGCTTTTGCTTGTTTGGTTTATTGTGTTGATAATTATTCGTCTATTTTAGTTTTAGAAAAGAACCCACACAATCTATTGGACTTCCAGGTAGCAGGGGAATCACAAGGATTGTTTAAGTCCCCACATACCTTAGGGCTATTTACATCCGTTTGACAAAATCCAAATAGATATGTTGCAGTTTATTTTATTTCAATATAACATTGTTATATATAGATGCTTTTTCTTGTTTGGTTTATTGTGTTGATAATTATTCGTCTGTTTTAGTTTTAGAAAAGAAACCACTCAATCTATTGGACTTCCAGGTAGCAGGGGAATCACAAGGATTGCTTAAGTCCCCACATACCTTAGGGCTATTTACACCCGTTTGACAAAATCCAAATAGATATGTTGCGGTTTATTTTATTTCAATATAACATTGTTATATATAGATGCTTTTGGCAAGAGGCCAAAATGAATTTGACTGTGGCATGTGAAGCCAATTTAAATGTTTTTATATATTTATACCATTTACGGAAATTTATTTATGACTAGGAAACTTAAAAAAAAGATAAACTATTATAACGAACAAGATTGTGGGTATTTTGGTAAGTCAAAGTCAAATATTGGGTATTTTAATTAATTTCCCTTTTAGAAAAGATGTTAAGAGCATCTCCAACAAGGCAACAACTATGCTAAAATAGAAAAAAAAGGGATTTTAGCAATTTTGTGCTCCAACAACTATGCTGTCTTGTATGATAAAATAGAGAGTAGATGAGAGAGAACATAAAAATCTCCAATTTTGGAGAAATTTTTTCTTGTATGCTAAAATTAGAGAAAATAGGAAAGAGAAATAATATTTTATTCTTTCCGCCAATAAGAAAAATTTGAATTAAAAGTTTAAGGAGAGAGAAATACTATTTTATTAATGTATTGATTATTTTAATATTTAATTAATACTATAATTTCTAAAATAGAATGATTGTTGGAGTTGGAAACACATTTTTCTAAAGATTTTGACATTTGATCCCTTATTTTAGATAATATATAGCATAGCTATTGAAGATGCTTTAAAATGCTCTAAATAGAAGTAGATTTAACAAGGGAAATTAATTAAAATACCCCAAGTTTGACTTTGCTTTACCAAAATACCCTAAATCTCTTTCACTTTACCAAAATATCACACAAAAATCCGCGATGGGGCCCGCTATTGCAGGCTAGGCCTACGTGGCACCCATGTTTGGCCAAAGTGTCCCGCGGAGCCCGTCAACTCTGGTCGCTGTGACACCTTTGGTCCCTCCCCACGGTGGAAGCCCGCGATAGGCAAAAAATTTACAATTTCAGCCCCTGTACTTGAACGAATCTTGCATGTTTTTACTGTTTTTTCCACAATTATTGTACTTTGAAGACCAATTTGTGGTTAAAATTCACTGGTTTGTTTGAGATTTCATCCATAAATATGAGTGATATGCAATCCATAATTCACACTCATTTCTTGCTTTTTCTTGATTTCTCTCTTGCTTTCTTTGTTTAAGTTGCTTTCTCTCTTGATTTCTCTCATTTCATCCACAAATGGCATCTTCATCAAACCCTAAGTCTACTGCTGAAAAAATGCCACCTAAAATCGAGATCGCCATAGCAAAAAGGGAAAAGGAGATAGAGGAACTAACACAAGGATGGAAACAAATGATGGCCAAGAAGGAAGTCCACTTGAGAAGGATCGAAGAGGAAGATAAGGAGATCAAAAGGATGAAAGGGGATATAAAATCTAGGGAGGCTCGTATTCGTTGAGAACAAGAAGCAATTCACCATATTCTGCAAGACTTCGCAATTCTTCAAGCGAAGGTAAACGACAAGCAAACTTGGATTGATGAAACTAAAGCAATTTTTGACTAGGTGGTGGTTGTTTTAGTTGTTTTGTATTTGTTTTTTGTTGTTTTGTATTTTTTTTACTGTATTGTTGTTTTGTACTTTGTTGCTCATGAATAAAGGTTTTTAATTTGTCTGAAAAATGGTTCATGTGAAAAATACAACTCATAAATGTTATACAAGATTATTTCATAGCAAACACATACTAGTAAATATAGTACAAATTTATCCAAATTTGAGGCTACGGCTAGATGATGGTTTGGTTTTTGACAACCCGGGTCTACTTCTTAGTTCTTACATACTCTGGCGAGACGAGTCTCAAAGTGTTAAGTTCCACTTTCTCGATGTACACTTCAATCACAGTATGGTCGTCAACATACTGGCGTATGTTGGCTATATCTTCGTCGGTACTCAATTCTACCAGTCCAGTCAAGAAGTCTGCATTCGGTCTCTTAAAATACAACCTATTATATTTTGGTTCTTCGTATTCTAGCTCTTTCATGATCTGTTCAAGCAGTTGCATAGAAAGATCCTCCACATCTAACATGTCAACATAAATTTCTAGACCACGAAAATAATGTCTTTTAGGTGGTTCCGTAAAGTAACCACCATGGTGGACTTTCATGGTGAACAACTGTGGATATTTATCTATTGATGAAATTAATTAATATAGTTAGTTCGTAGAAACAAGCAAAAAAACTCAATGAAACATGAACACCAACCATATAACTCTTTGTCAGTGTCTGAAAGCGATTCAGATAAACGCCTAAAGCACCAAACATGAAGGTTTGGGGATGCCATGTAAGAATACATTAACGAATAATATGTTATCGTTTATGTGTTTACGACTAATCTAGCGTTGGTTATTTATAGGCAAATGTGGATGTTTTTACTGCAGTTAGGTCCATGTCTTTGATCTAACACAACTTAGGTCCCTGTCTTTTCTTTAACACAACTTCGGTCCCTATCAACGCTATCATATGATATAGTTCTATATAACCATTACTATTCTCTCCATTTAGACTACTACCATTATGATCATCATCCCATGTTCATCATATGATAAGTTATGTTTGATAAATTATAACACACTAAACATACAAGTATAAAGTTGTAAAATGTCCCCACTTAAACAACCGAGTACACAAGAATTCCGAATCTCTGTGCACTTGACATCCCGTATAGGTTGGCTGATTGGAGTTTTAAGCCGCTGAACCATGGTTAGGTTGGATACATCATGCAAGGTCAAGTCAGAGGTTACCTCATTCGGATAAACAAACATGGGGTTTTGTTTGTTAATGATGCTAGATTTTGGTAGCCGTACTCAACTCCTGTAGTGAAATTGAGGATAAATGGCTTGTATTTAAGCATGTGTATCTCTAGATTATTTTTGAAATCCACAGATTACACTGAAGAGAGTGGTAATCTAATATGTGATCCATATTGGTTGTGCTTAAAGGGTAAGATATTCCTTTTGCTTATATATAATAATATATATGATAATTCCATATCACCAACAATATCATTTACATACAATATTTATCGTCCCAATCAAGGGAATCCGCGTTCAGATCAACAGTATCATGTGATATAGTTCCATATGGTTCAAGCTCCGACGGGCCCGCGGTGTTACTTTGTTGAGTGCTTGTGCGTCTACTCCTTGGCACGGTTGAAGGGGCGGGATTTGGACACTCTCCACGAGTATGTCCTACGCATTGGCACCGAGTACATCTTCGTTGTATCGAACCTTCACCACATGATGGACGTCGGTCGTTCTTTCTCAGTCTCCCGGCTTTGTTCTTATCGATTAAAGGTGGATAGCATGGCGATAGCGGGTCGGGTGGATACACCCATGCTTCAGGGGGTCCAGTTGGGTTTATTACGTCCACATATGTTCTCCGGTAATATTCGGACCTGAAGAAAGGTACAGCCAAGTCGCTGCAATCTCTATGACCCATTTATATCTTGCCGCGGCGATGGCATGGCCGCACGGTAACCCAAATTTTTCCCATTCGCGACACGAACAAGTGTGGTCGTTCATATGCACAATCGCGTGAATATGGTCATCCTGAACCTCGTACCTCCCATACCCGATTTCTCTTACCATCCATGTCTCCGCGCGACACGCCATGTTCTGAACTATCTCCTCCGCCGTTGGTGTGAGTGCATTTTGCATCTCAGCTCCTTTTCGGCGTCGAAGTTGGTACCACTCTTGTTGAAAGCTTCGAAAGTAGTCCGTAAGATTAACAATCGGACATCTACGCGCAAAACGGGAGAGTGCATTCACCGACTCTGCACTATTGGAGGTAAGAATGTCATACCGTTGTCCAGGAAAATGGGTTGCGGACCACCTCTCCAGTCCAGCTTCGTCCATGACTTTGGTTGCTTCCTTGGCACTAAATTGTAGCAGATTCATGTACCGGTTAAACTCCCAATCCGTATATGCTCTGCATGCCGCCCAATAGACATCCTTGTAGATGGTAATACGTTTGTCCCTGGTTTTGGCGTTCATCTCCAAATGTCGACAACATATGGCGTGAAGGGGCGTTTGGGTACATGGCAGAGATTGTGACGCTTATGGAAGGAGCCCTGTCGAACATAAACACCAACCTTTGTGGGTCTCCGATAGCTTGTCTTAACATGGACAGAAACCAAGTCCACTCGTCCCCGGTTTCGGACTTGCCTACGCCGAAAGCTACTGGAACGATGGAGTTATCCCCGTCCATGGCAACCGCCAGGAACATCATACCCATGTAACGACCCTTTAAATGGGCTGCGTCTATTACCAGGACATGACGTAGATTTTCCATAAATGTGCGGATCTGCAAAAACATAGGTGGTTTTCCTTTATAAATGTTATAGTTTATAATGTGTAAACATACGACGTGTGAAAATACGTATCGCGGGTCCAAGGGCCACGAAGCACATCCCAAACCGTCCATGTGAATCGGTTTGTAGATGCGTGACAGTACCAGAGTTCAGCAACTGCTATTTATATAAATAAGTTGGGAGTCGTTCATACGACTCCTCGAACGTGCCTCTCACCAATATCAGTGCCTTGCACCACGCACGCCAAGCTTGGTGGTAACCAATCGTGACGCCGAACTGCTGGTGAACATCGTGGACGATGTCCTTTGGACGCAATGACCTGCTAACATCAAGAAATTTGTTTTTCAGTATCGCACCCTAAGTCCTTTTGGTGACTTGTTTGTGGTGGGGATCCAGTTGCGTCCTCGTACAAGTGTGTACGTCGTGCAAATTTCTAATAAGTAACGCCCCTCCTTTGGGACCCGCGGAAATCGCGTACATCCTCCACTCACAGTTTTCTCTCGCACATTCAACTATGTATCTGCTTTTGTCAGATTTCGGCGTGTGACTTTGTAACGTCCCAAAAATTACAAGGAATTTAAATTTTAAAAAAATAATGCCTTCCATTATAAACAAACCATAAATTAGCAAATCCCATTACAAATAAAAATAACGTCGTTAATTTAAACCGTCAAATAATATCTATGCAGCGGAAAGATTATCAAATTAAATCTCGACATTTAAAAATGAAACTCGAACAGCCTTCGCCTTGCGCTAGTGTGTACCGTCATGCCCGACTGCTACTCGCACCTGAAATCATAAGATATTGGGAAGGGGTAAGCACGAAGCTTAGTGAATTCCATCACATGCGCAGATAGGAATTATATACACATCACCCCTATCCGCACATAAGCAACAACACCACAGTTACATAAAACGAGTAAACATCTACAAGTAATTATGTATCCAACACCTCGGTCCCACCGAGTTGTAATGTAACACACTCGTCACACCGAGTTCCCACAACGTTTCTTTCCACTTCCTCGGTCCCACCGAGTTGTAATGTAACACACTCGTCACACCGAGTTCCCACAACGTTTCTTTCCACTTCCTCGGTCCCACCGAGTTGTAATGTAACACATTTATACTAAGCATTTAAACCAATCAAATATTACACACCACAATCAACTAGTTCACACCACAAAGACAGTAGTACATACAAACTACTATGATATGCATACAACCCCTAACTACACAGTGAGAGAACTCACCTTAAAGCAACGCGAGTATCCGCAACCGCAATCACAAGCCGGCCAACTTCACTCACCTTCTCCCACCTAATTACGTGTTACCAAATGTCAAAGTGACGCCCCAACCCAAAACCACGACTACTAAATTATAACATACACATTCCAGCTTTTACTCTAAAAACACAGGTCTGTTCGGGACCTGTTTAACCCCCTATAAACTGATAAATCCAGAAATATTATTCCATAATCACAAAGTCTCATGTCTTAGGGGTCCAGGGACATATCGCACGCGTTCTAACGATTTTTATATAATTTACTATGAATTTTCTAAAAAACAGGACACGAAGCTGTCAAGTGCAGACCTGCTGTGAAAACAGCCAATTTACGCCTAGTTAGAAGCCGAACCAGACTTCTGCTAAAACACGAAAAGTATGCCCGGCACAGAATGTGAACCGTGGGCACCGGATTCGCCTCAATCCGAGCTACGACGGAAAAGTTATGGCCGTCGTAAAACAGTGGCAGATTCATACCTTCCACATAAAATGACGATTTTATAAAAACGGTTTAAACGATTCGGGTTTGCAACTAGGGTTCACCCGATCAGGGTTTTAGGTTACAAGGGGCTGGACACAACCACGCACCACCCGCTTCCACCTACGGCAGTGGTGGTAGCCGGCGGCGGTTTACGAAAATCCGGCGACGACAAGGAAAACGAGACAAAAGAACGAGACGAGAAGGGCTTACCATCCTACTCCATCTCGTCACACACACCACACCCACACCACCACTGGGCTGGTGGTTTCCCGGCGGCAACAGCCTAAAGTCGCCATGGCTGCCAGCGGTGGCGGCGGTGGTGGTTTTCCGGTTGACAAAAACAGCAAAACGAAGAGACAAAGGAAAGAGAGGTTTACCTCACGACGACGACGACGCCGCCGCAGCAGCCGCCCCTCGGAGGTCCGATCACCGCTCCTCCTCCTTCTCGCTACTCTCCCCCTCTTCGCTAATCTCTCTCTCTCTCGCCGCTGCTCTCTCTCTCTCTCTCTCTCCCTCGCCGCTGCTCTCTCTCTCTCGCCGCTGAAACAACAGCGGCGACGGCACTTCCCGGCGGCAGCAGCAAGGGACGGTGGTCTCGTGGTGGTACAGCGGCAACAAGGGGGAAGGGTGTGTAGGGTTGCTTTGCTTGCGTGAAAAGGAAACGAGAAGGAGGGGGATGTAGGGTTTTCATTCTTTTGCTTCCTTTGCTTGCTATTCACGAACCCAAAACAAAAAAAACAACAAGAGGCTTGGTCTCACTGCATGGGCCAAGCCCCCCCCCCCCCCCCCCTTTGCAAGGATTTTGGCCACTTTACAACTTTGACCCCTCGACAATTCCCTACTGTCCTAAAAACACCCTACCGGAAAATAACACTTAGAGTCAACGATGCTAACTCTCGATAACTTAAACGATCCCGGAAGCAAATCAAAAACAAAAATACTTAATAAACAACGAGGAAGATTTAAAGGAAAAAAAATATTTATACGTACCAGAACACGGGCTTTACAACTCTCCCCCACTTGGATTAGACTTCGTCCTCGAAGTATCGACCGACAAATAACTCGAGATAGTTCTCGCGCATCTCCATTCTGAGTTCTTACGTCCACTCGAACCCCTTCGGTGCCGCCACTGGACTTTCCTCAACTAGAATCTAAATTTCCCACCCCGTCTAGAATTTCTCGAATACTTTTCTTACTAACAAAACCCTTCAAGGACACTGAAAATTATGATCGGAAGAACATTCCAACATCTGGAATCGTTCCTAGATTAACGACTTCGATTGCCTCCCAACCTTAGGTGTTCCATACATCCCGATTCAAATTTCAAGCTCTAGCCATTCTAAAGTTGCTCACCAATATACCCTACAGGATGCTCGAATCCGATCATTCCTATCATTAACTGTCGATTATCTTCCACGAGTTCTACTAGACTCCCAAAACTTATTTCACACGAACCATCAAACCAGTAAATTTAAAATCACTCACGAAGGTCATTCCACCATAAACATTCATCACAAATAAGCATCTCAGGGTTACTACTACCATCACCATAATTACCTTAAAATCGGCTACAATTCTCCGATTACACTAAAGGCGTTTGGCCTCAAGCCCAAAAGTCGACACCTAAATATACTACTTACCTCAACAAGGTTACTGCGCATTTATGCTCTTAATTACAAAGGGCATCATTCCCTTAACCGATACTATTCGGCCTACAATACCAACACGCGTGGAATACCCAACCTTCCACCGTCTACTTATCCTCCACGCTCGCTCTAAGAAGCCTAGTTACACCGTATCAAGATACACCTTAACGCCTACCTCCCAGGTACGTCTCAAGGCCCGGCATATCGGAACTACCTCCCAGGTAAGTGCCCAAGACTGTATCCTCCCAGTGCCTACTGGAAAGTCAAGGTCATAACACATGAATACCGGAGTCCCACCCCGAGATACCCAACCGACCATTACCAACGACTGGCTGACGTGACCAAGGATCCAATGCAAAACAGTCTACCAACAACATGCCTATCCCGGAATGACTCACTCACCCAAACATGGAAATACTCAAAATGACACATAACACTTAAAAGCGCCTTTCCCAAATGGTTTACAAAATCATTTACAAAATATTTTCAACGTCAAGATTTTTTTTTTCATTTCAAAAAGACCGTATGCAATAAAACTACTATTACCAGGTCGGTAGTTACGCAAAAATGGACACGCTCATCTCACACAGTAAAATCATGTTGAAAATCATTCCATTTCTGTTCAGTTTACTTACAAAACACAAAGCGTAATGAATAATTTCTTTTAAAAAAATGGACCGTCACGGTTCTAGTATGGATTGACTCATGACATGTACTCAAAGTAACCGCTCGACCTTACACCGGGTGCGACAAAAGTGTGTACATAATTTCAAAATCAGTTCCACGACACTTGACCCCAAAATTTCTCTTTTTAAACATAAAATGTCGTGGCACAGGGTTCACCAACAAATCTTATGCACGTCGGCTAGTCATACAAAACGATGAAACGGTTTACAAAAATATTTTTGTTAAAACAAAACTGTCTCGTGTAAGTTTCAAACTTAAAAATAAAAATAAAAATAAAAAACCAATCTGTTTTCATCATTTGAAAATATCGACTAAAACCTCATAAATTCTCAAAAGGTGGAGTTCTTTAAATTGATTTCCAAGATTTCCCAAATGGTCACATAAACAAATAAGATATGCACCTCGTGGAATTATACCCACACGACTCAACATGCCGTAAAACAAAACTTATTTTAACCAAATCACTCAAATAGTTTTATACAGACAAATTCTAACAAAGTTTGCACTCCCGTGATAAAACGATTTCATGCACTTTCAAAACCATAATTCAAAATCTTGTGTGTGTGCTGAACATTTCCCAAAATTCCAAAACACCATCCATAAAATGATTTGAAACACAAGAATTTGTTAATGCAATCTATTTCAAAATCAAACTTTGTGCATGACTTAGTCGACATTCTACGCCTCGACTCCTACTCCTCCAAATCTCTCCGGTCCACTAACGTCATCCGGACATTTAAACCTCTTAGGCAAGTTGGGAAATTACATCAAATAATCCCTACGATTTTTCCTCAAATCAAAGTCGGCGCTATAAGCCTATGATTCTAGCACAATCATCCATCTTGGCCCGAAACAAACATCATCCTTATCGTCACTCCAAGTGATTAATACCAGAATCGTCCTTTTATTTCAACAACTACTAATTTATAACCTTCGTCACTACCCCAACGATCACCCCATCAAAGCAAATCAAGTACACACCTGTACTAGTAGGTTTACTATAGTCGTTCCTCCTTGTGATGGCTATTCTGGGTAGACATTACAACGAGTTATTAGCACATAATAACTCACACCAACAACGCTCACGCTCAACTCCTTGGATTCCTCGTGACTTTCCCCGACTCGAGCACGGATCCTGTGCTTCAGATAGTAGGAGCTCTACTACTACCTTCCACACCTATCCTCACTCGTTTCGAGTCCCGTCCCGAAGTGCCCAAGTAGTTCCTTGCCGAAAACTATACACATATGCCCGCACCGGCATATGTACACACTCTTCCTAGCTCCCTAGGAATTCCACCCAACTCCACTACCCTTGCTATGACGAAATCCCCACTAGTCATGACGAGTCGCCTCGCGAATGCACAGTCGCACACAGTATGAAACCAGATAGACATTCGAATATAAGATTCTATCCTACAACGGTTGGACTCAAACAAGAGCTGCGCAATAGAACTAAATCCGACATTCTAAGGCTATTCGGTTCCTACCACATACAACCTATAGTGCATTCACTTAACAACCTATCAAGGCTAGCATAAACTCCTATTAGCAAGCAACAAACATGCAGTACAGTGTAATAAGCACCAAGCAATCTAGCATACATATTCCTATGTTCTAGAAAGCAATCTCGCATACATACTCATATGTAAACATTCTTCCCAGCTCACTAGGAATTTCATCTCATCCCACTACCCTTGCTACAACGGAATCCCTATCAGCCATAACGAGTTGCCTCGCGAATACCCAATCGCATGCAGCGTGAATCAAATAGACATTCGAATACAAGATTCTATTCTAGAACGGTTGGACTCAAACAAGAGCTGCGCAATAGAACTAAATCAAATATTCTAAGGCTATATGATTCTTACTGCATACAACCTATAGGGCCTTCTGTAACATCCCAATTTTTCGTTGTATAATTTTGTGAATTTCAAATTAACTTGGGGTTAAGTTTGTAATTGTTTAAATATGTTAATTGTGATAGATTTTCATTTGGAGGGTTGGTTGTGCAATTTCTTGAAAGTTAAAGGTTTATTATGAAAATAGTTATATGACTCATGTGTTTTAGTGAGGTGTCATTAAATTAGCATGTTAGCTAAATGTGTGTCTTATGTGCATTGTGTGTGTGTTCGGTTTGAGAAAGAGAAACCGAGAGAGAGAATTGAGATAGAGATATCGAGAAAGGGAAGGAGAAGAAGAAAGGAATAGCAGGAATTTATTCAATCTGTTGTTGGTTTGAAGAATCATAAGGTAAACATCTCATTTTAAATTCTTCATCTTAGTAGTAAAAGTGTTTTTAGAAGATTTTGATGGGTTTTGGGTAAATTATGATGTTAATGAGAATCTGAGTTTTTGGATGTGTTAAGATAAGTGTATTAAACATATCTGCAAATTGGCATAAACAAACATAGATTAAAAGTACAAAAATCTGGGTTTAGAATGAACTTAGTGGACTGAGACTTGGTTGAATATCATTGAAGTCGCAACCTTGAGTTGCGACATTCATGATTGTCGCAATAGGCTATTGCGACTTGGAGTTGGAGTCGCAGTAGACCATTGCGACTTGGCTTTAGAATCGCAACAGTTGGTTGCGACTTGGGTCGAAATCGCAATGGGCAGTTGCGACTTGGTTTTGAAGTCGCAACAGTTGGTTGCGATTTGGGGTGGAATCGCAATGGTGAATTGCGACTTAGTACTGTAGTCGCACAGTTGGTTGCGACTTGGAAGTGAAATCGCAATAGGTGATTGCGACTTCAGTTGGTTGCGATTTAAGATGTAATTTTAAGAAATTAAGGATTTTCAGTTGTAGGGGGGGTTCTGTTTTGATTATTAATATCAGTATGTGTGGTTGAATAATACAGTAAGCTGTGGTAGTGAAGAAAGGAGCCCTTACTTGTTAAAAAAGGATTAAAAAGGAGTAATAACGCATCATGTGAGTTTATTCAACTCTCTTTAAAATTCAGTAATTAATCTTTAATTAGATGCTTTATATATATATGCATGATTATGTTTTATGTGAATTGGATTAAAATAGAGATGGGCCAAGAGGACGATTAAAAGTCGTGTTATGTGGATTTCCATGCTAAAACTTCTAAGATGAGTTATCTATGAAGTTGATGAATTAGTATTTATTATTAATCTTGCATGCTAAGTTTGATTATCTACTACATGAAATTACTATGTGGTTATGAACTCTAAAAATGATTTGAAGCTTTATTGAGATAAACTATAAAGATCCATCCATGAGTTCAAAGATATAGATTAACAACTGATATATATTAACTCTCGTGTTAAATTACTATGAGGGGATAGTTAAGAAGTTGATGAACAGGAATTATTCATATTCCTTATAATGAGCAGGATTATCTGTTATATGCAATATGTTAGATGATTATGAACTCTAAATGTGATTGAGAAGCCAAATTGAGATATATTATAAAGGCCTATCTATGAGTTCGAAAATATAAATAACTATTGAGATGGTGATCATCTTATCAGATTTCAGAGAAGGGGAAATAAAGAGATTGAGATGTGGAGTAATAATATTCTTTATTTTTATATATAGAATATGTTCAGAGAAATGATACATTCTATGCTGGACGCATATAGTAGTATCGATTGTATTATATTATGTGATTATGTGCTTTTACTAAAATAGGCATCCGGTCACCGAGGGCACTTGGGTACGGTATAATGGGAACCGATTACTCGCCATAGACCAAAGGGGTGTAATTTTAGTAATTGGGTGAACCTCGAACCATCGTGAGTCCCGATTGAGTATCGCGATATTATAATCCCATTGAGACCATTGATGCAGAGGTGGAATGTGGAATAGGCAGATTTTGATTTGTAATTCCCGTTTCGATTTATGGAAGATCAGAGATTTCCATTGTTTTCGGGAAGATCGGAGATTTCCCTGTGATGAGAGGAAGATTAGAGATAAGCATAAAGTAATTTGTAATCTCTACTTCCTGATTAAGAAATAGGCAAGTTTTGACTTGTAATTTCTTGTGTGTGAATATTGATTGTGAATCTGGAATGATTCAGAGTTAACTCTTATTTTGTTGTTACGATTAATTGAGTTAGTCGTAGGATTGGGAGTGGGGTAGATTCCCCGATTTTGGAAAGGAGTTGTTGTACGGTAAGATGGGTGAGAACAGGTTTGAGTTATCTGTTCATGTTTTAATTATTAAATTTTATTTTGATTTGAGTATTCTCACTAGGCGAAAGCCTAATGTTTCAAGTTGAATTTTCTTACCAGGTACAAGCTCCGGGAAGTAGCGGGAACGAGAGAAGAGAACTTTTGGAGAGATTCAGACTTAGAGATAACAAAGGATCTAGTTATTCTTTGAAGTCTTTGGGGACAATTGTTTAGATAATTCGATTAATCTGATTGTCATGAGGTGATTAGATTAATAAGTTATTTAAGTAATGTCAATTGTATATAAAAACCTTACATTTGATCCTCAGGTTATATAAGTTTGAAAGTTTTGATCATAACTGGTGGAAATTTCAAGGTTTAAATTGACTCCGTTTTTAGGGTGTTTCAGTATGGTATCAGAGCACTAGTTTAAGCGAACTAAGTATGCTGATGAGATACTTAGACTTAAGCTGAGATGTAGTAGGTTATGATATGTGAGATATGGGTAGAAGTGTTAAGACGGGATAGTCTTAGAGTTAACGGAAATACGTGAAATTAGTGCTATGACAATGATAATGGGGATTCTCCTGTATGATATGTTCACAATTACAATTAGCTATTGTTATTATGAATACATTGTTACACGAGCATGTCTATTTCTGAATTGTTACAGTGACTAACAATCGGTAAAGTACGTTGTTGTATGTATGTAAGTGCATAATCATTTCGCATGGTTATCTCTATAAGTTATAGTAAAGTGATGGTGAATTTATCACCAAGGTCCTTTAAAGGACAGAGCAGTATATGATTGGGGTTTTGAAGGACAACCTAGAAATTAGTGGGACTCATGAAAGTCTGCCAAAGTAATCTTTAATAGGTGATTTGATAGGTGCAGAGATAGAGTATGAGATGATTGGTTAATACAGAATTACTATGACATGGTTGAGTATGGGAGCCATGGAATGCATATGTAGCGATTACTATAAGGCCAAGAGGGCGATTTCGAGTCGAAAGTAAAGTGTCAATGATAAGTTATGTAAGTAAAACGATTGACCTTGTTTGAGTAAATAGCCTTCATTGTGAGTGAATTTTGTGCATGATGTTTTAGTGTGTGTTACATGAGTTTTCTTGATTTCAAATCAAATGAATAAATAACAGTTTTATTCAAGGATGAGTTAGTATGTGCAAGTATGTATTTAAAGAAAAAGGGCAATTTCAATTACGCTGCCTAACGAAATTTTGGGGTTTAGCAACTTGCAAAATACTTCATACTTTACATAAAAAGTTGTATGATAGAAAATAGGTTAAGAAAGTGTTGATCAGTAAACTTTTTATAACCAACAAAGGTATTGATTTGATAATATCATATAAAAGAATGTGAGAAACGACTAGTTTACTCTGAGTCAGTAAATTTAAACTTTTGTCGTATGAAAAGATCTTCATTTAAAGATATTATTGTTGTAACAACATTTTTCTGGTTGAGAAATATTGAGTTTTACGGAAATTTGTAGACAAACGGTTTTGAGATCGTTGTGTAGTACATGGGAGTTATGAAAATGATTGGGGCGTGTGTGCTCACGTTGTTTTGAATGTTATTTATTTAAATGAGGAAAGTGTGGATTGAGTTATTTATTATATTATCATGCATGAAGGCTATGAACTCGCTAGGTCATAGAGTATTACGCTTTAAGCTAAGAAAGAACTCCAAGAGTGGAGAGGTGTTGGATAAATCTTGGGAGAAAGTTTGTGGTTTTGGTAATTGTATTCAAATGAGAGATGAACAGTGGGAAAATTGAAAGTGAACTTTAGTAACATTAATACGTGGGTCTGTACCCTTGTTCGAGGATTAGTAATACAGTTGCCGAGGGTCGGCCATGTCTGGATGAAGAATTAGGTTCAGGGTTAAAGAAGTATTGAGATATCAAGTTTTGACTTTGAAGGCGAGAGTTGTAAGGTGTACGAGGCCTTATGTATGTCACTGGGTGCGGTCTGGATGCGTTCCGCGTATGTCGTGCGAGTAGTAGCAAAACCGTGAGCGATACCGGTATGCTGTGATGCAGAAGATATGCGCAAAATGAGTATTAGTGTGTGCGACACAATCGGGGAATTTTGAGTTCGATTAATTATAACCTGAGTGAAAGTTATGTGGTTATAACTCTGTTTTGGTATTTTGTGATTGTATAATAATTTTGTCGTGTTACTTTTTGAAAATGTGAAGGTTTTGAGAGTGATAAACTATTATTTTGAAATCAATGGACAATTAAAGGATTAATAAGGTTAAGATCCTGAGTAAAGAGGAACTTTGGTTTACGTAACCGTGTGAGTGACATGTGTTTAATCAAACGATTGTTTTGACCTTAAAGGCCTGATTAATATACAAATGAGTCTTTTGAATATTTGTCAGTTTAATGATTCGAGATGGAGTATTGAATGTGTTGTATACTTAACTGCATTGTATTTGAACCGGTGACAGTTTAAGTGTTGGTCTTAGGTGTAAAGACTGTTTGATATTTTACTTAGTATCTTTGGAATTAATGAACCTGGGCAGATTATATACATTGTGGAGTATGAAAAGAGTTGCATGTACTTGCAAATGATTTGACTTCATTGGGAAAGTAGCAATGAAGGGGTCGTAAGATTATCACATCTCGGAGCGTATGTTGCATAATGTGAGATAGATGTATTTATTTGCATGAGTTGGTATTGATAAATAACCTTTAAATCCTTTGAGTAGATGACTGGGTTTTGGATTTAGTTAAGTCTTAAGAACTTTGAACCAATTTGATAAGCTTGACGTAGGCTTGGGGTTGAACTTGCTTAATCGGTATTGAAAAATTAAGTTTATATAACATGAATGCATTGGTTATCCTTTTTGGGATCGTGTATGAATGTTAAGTTTAAATTAGAAGCTTAAAAGTTGAAGGATCACCTTGTGGAATTGTTAGAACAGTGAAGGACTGTTGCTTTTAGATAAGTATTTATTTACGATGTGGAAGATTTATAAAAGATGAAATACACTAGAGATGAACAAAATGAGTGTATAGATTGTGTTGATCTGTGAGGAATTGTACCCTGTCTATGCAACATATTGGAATCACAAAGAGCTAGTAAGAACGATTAAGTTCAAGGTTAATTAGAAAGTCGTGAGTAGTAGTTCAACTAAAGTTGGGGAGGAGATATTTAGTGATATAGACCTGTGTATTTAGACGAGAAAATGGGATTATAAAATTAAATATGTACGAATGACTATGAGAGACATGGTATGTGGTAAATGTTATGGGTGGAGGATGTATGAACGAGTAGTGGCATTAATTGCCAAGATACATGTGTCATCTAGTATGAGACGTGATGTTAGAAAGAGGAGGTATCCGAATGGAAGATTTGGGAATTCCGGTTGGAGAGTATTATTTGTTAATAAAGATTGATAGAACATGTGGTTTGTAAGATAACTTGGTAATATGACTTATATCGAAATAGAATGTCGGAGCAGTGGTGAGTGTATCCAAAGAAATTTTGATGGTATGAGTTGCCAATTAAGTTGTATTGTAAATCACTGGAAGTTTAATAAAGATGATGAGTATGTAGGTCAATGTGGTGTAGCGAAGACAATATTGTTAAGGAATATAAGTTGCTCCTTATGTGTGAAAGAAATGTACGAGAAATTATTAGTTGAAGATCTAAGAATGGTACTAACTTTGATCGGTAATGTCGTTCCAAGATAACTTGGTTGAATATTTGAAGTTAGAGATCTTGGTGAAACTGTTTAATTATGTTTTGTAAGGAGAAAATACTATCGGTATGTGGAAAGTTAGAAGAAAGAAACATATAATATTCCATACTAACGTGGGGAAACAAGGATAGAAAGATCGGACTTAAGAATGTGTAATTACATTGCAAAGTTCAATAAGAGTTATTACTTCTGATGTTCAATACTTTGGTGTGTGGTTGTATTGGGGTTGTACGATGAGATAGTGATGTAAGGAAGTAATAGCATTCTATGTTGAAGAAATATGTAAGTCGTGGAAGTAATAATGGACTGCCGTGGTTGTTGAAGTATTTAATAAGTAACATGTATGCTTAATTTATAGTGTACATATTAGGTAGTACATGTTAATGTTATTTTAAGGCCTGGAGAGTGAGTTGTAATGATGATGCGGTGTGGAAGAACCAAAGGTAAATTTTTGGAAAGATCAGTTAGAAAGCTACGTAGTGGTAATAAGACAGCTATGTTGAAAGTACAGTAGAAACACCATAGAGGTACTAATGTAACTCTAGAGTCCGAAGAGAGTATGAGAAGTAGGTGGCATCATTTGTTTACCTAGCTTTGATTTCGGGGACGAAATCATTTTCAAGTTGGGGAGTATTGTAACATCCCGATTTTTCGTTGTATAATTTTGTGAATTTCAAATTAACTTGGGGTTAAGTTTGTAATTGTTTAAATATGTTAATTGTGATAGATTTTCATTTGGAGGGTTGGTTGTGCAATTTCTTGAAAGTTAAAGGTTTATTATGAAAATAGTTATATGACTCATGTGTTTTAGTGAGGTGTCATTAAATTAGCATGTTAGCTAAATGTGTGTCTTATGTGCATTGTGTGTGTGTTCGGTTTGAGAAAGAGAAACCGAGAGAGAGAATTGAGATAGAGATATCGAGAAAGGGAAGGAGAAGAAGAAAGGAATAGCAGGAATTTATTCAATCTGTTGTTGGTTTGAAGAATCATAAGGTAAACATCTCATTTTAAATTCTTCATCTTAGTAGTAAAAGTGTTTTTAGAAGATTTTGATGGGTTTTGGGTAAATTATGATGAGTTTTTGGATGTGTTAAGATAAGTGTATTAAACATATCTGCAAATTGGCATAAACAAACATAGATTAAAAGTACAAAAATCTGGGTTTAGAATGAACTTAGTGGACTGAGACTTGGTTGAATATCATCGAAGTCGCAACCTTGAGTTGCGACATTCATGATTGTCGCAATAGGCTATTGCGACTTGGAGTTGGAGTCGCAGTAGACCATTGCGACTTGGCTTTAGAATCGCAACAGTTGGTTGCGACTTGGGTCGAAATCGCAATGGGCAGTTGCGACTTGGTTTTGAAGTCGCAACAGCTGGTTGCGATTTGGGGTGGAATCGCAATGGTGAATTGCGACTTAGTACTGTAGTCGCACAGTTGGTTGCGACTTGGAAGTGAAATCGCAATAGGTGATTGCGACTTCAGTTGGTTGCGATTTAAGATGTAATTTTAAGAAATTAAGGATTTTCAGTTGTAGGGGGGGTTCTGTTTTGATGATTAATATCAGTATGTGTGGTTGAATAATACAGTAAGCTGTGGTAGTGAAGAAAGGAGCCCTTACTTGTTAAAAAAGGATTAAAAAGGAGTAATAACGCATCATGTGAGTTTATTCAACTCTCTTTAAAATTCAGTAATTAATCTTTAATTAGATGCTTTATATATATATGCATGATTATGTTTTATGTGGATTGGATTAAAATAGAGATGGGCCAAGAGGACGATTAAAAGTCGTGTTATGTGGATTTCCATGCTAAAACTTCTAAGATGAGTTATCTATGAAGTTGATGAATTAGTATTTATTATTAATCTTGCATGCTAAGTTTGATTATCTACTACATGAAATTACTATGTGGTTATGAACTCTAAAAATGATTTGAAGCTTTATTGAGATAAACTATAAAGATCCATCCATGAGTTCAAAGATATAGATTAACAACTGATATATATTAACTCTCGTGTTAAATTACTATGAGGGGATAGTTAAGAAGTTGATGAACAGGAATTATTCATATTCCTTATAATGAGCAGGATTATCTGTTATATGCAATATGTTAGATGATTATGAACTCTAAATGTGATTGAGAAGCCAAATTGAGATATATTATAAAGGCCTATCTATGAGTTTGAAAATATAAATAACTATTGAGATGGTGATCATCTTATCAGATTTCAGAGAAGGGGAAATAAAGAGATTGAGATGTGGAGTAATAATATTCTTTATTTTTATATATAGAATATGTTCAGAGAAATGATACATTCTATGCTGGACGCATATAGTAGTATCGATTGTATTATATTATGTGATTATGTGCTTTTACTAAAATAGGCATCCGGTCACCGAGGGCACTTGGGTACGGTATAATGGGAACCGATTACTCGCCATAGACCAAAGGGGTGTAATTTTAGTAATTGGGTGAACCTCGAACCATCGTGAGTCCCGATTGAGTATCGCGATATTATAATCCCATTGAGACCATTGATGCAGAGGTGGAATGTGGAATAGGCAGATTTTGATTTGTAATTCCCGTTTCGATTTATGGAAGATCAGAGATTTCCATTGTTTTCGGGAAGATCGGAGATTTCCCTGTGATGAGAGGAAGATTAGAGATAGGCATAAAGTAATTTGTAATCTCTACTTCCTGATTAAGAAATAGGCAAGTTTTGACTTGTAATTTCTTGTGTGTGAATATTGATTGTGAATCTGGAATGATTCAGAGTTAACTCTTATTTTGTTGTTACGATTAATTGAGTTAGTCGTAGGATTGGGAGTGGGGTAGATTCCCCGATTTTGGAAAGGAGTTGTTGTACGGTAAGATGGGTGAGAACAAGTTTGAGTTATCTGTTCATGTTTTAATTATTAAATTTTATTTTGATTTGAGTATTCTCACTAGGCGAAAGCCTAATGTTTCAAGTTGAATCTTCTTACCAGGTACAAGCTCCGGGAAGTAGCGGGAACGAGAGAAGAGAACTTTTGGAGAGATTCAGACTTAGAGATAACAAAGGATCTAGTTATTCTTTGAAGTCTTTGGGGACAGTTGTTTAGATAATTCGATTAATCTGATTGTCATGATGTGATTAGATTAATAAGTTATTTAAGTAATGTCAATTGTATATAAAAACCTTACATTTGATCCTCAGGTTATATAAGTTTGAAAGTTTTGATCATAACTGGTGGAAATTTCAAGGTTTAAATTGACTCCGTTTTTAGGGTGTTTCACCTTCACTTAACAACCTACTATAACTAGCATTGATTCCTACTAGCAAGCAATCATCATACAGTACAGTGTAAACCACATACGCAGTCTAGCATGCATACTCTATGATCTAGAAAGCGATAAAAACACTAAGTACTGTACCTTCCCACTTAGCGTCGGCTGACTGTACACACTGCGCCCTCGATCACCGTTTCTCAAACGGGTTTTCCCTTTTTCTTTTATTTTAAAAGATTTTAGTAAAAGAATTTAAAATTTTCATAACCGCAACTTGAGACCAAACACACCGAGATGTGTTTGATTCACTCAAGCTGTGCTCTGATACCAAGTTCTAACGTCCCAAAAATTACAAGGAATTTAAATTTTAAAAAAAAATAATGCCTTCCATTATAAACAAACCATAAATTAGCAAATCCCATTACAAATAAAAATAACGTCGTTAATTTAAACCGTCAAATAATATCTATGCAGCGGAAAGATTATCAAATTAAATCTCGACATTTAAAAATGAAACTCGAACAGCCTTCGCCTTGCGCTAGTGTGTACCGTCATGCCCGACTGCTACTCGCACCTGAAATCATAAGATATTGGGAAGGGGTAAGCACGAAGCTTAGTGAATTCCATCACATGCGCAGATAGGAATTATATACACATCACCCCTATCCGCACATAAGCAACAACACCACAGTTACATAAAACGAGTAAACATCTACAAGTAATTATGTATCCAACACCTCGGTCCCACCGAGCCCTCGGTCCCACCGAGCCCTCGGTCCCACCGAGTTGTAATGTAACACACTCGTCACACCGAGTTCCCACAACGTTTCTTTCCACTTCCTCGGTCCCACCGAGCCCTCGGTCCCACCGAGTTGTAATGTAACACACTCGTCACACCGAGTTCCCACAACGTTTCTTTCCACTTCCTCGGTCCCACCGAGCCCTCGGTCCCACCGAGTTGTAATGTAACACACTCGTCACACCGAGTTCCCACAACGTTCTTTCCACTTCCTCGGTCCCACCGAGTTGTAATGCAACACATTTATACTAAGCATTTAAACCAATCAAATATTACACACCACAATCAACTAGTTCACACCACAAAGACAGTAGTACATACAAACTACTATGATATGCATACAACCCCTAACTACACAGTGAGAGAACTCACCTTAAAGCAACGCGAGTATCCGCAACCGCAATCACAAGCCGGCCAACTTCACTCACCTTCTCCCACCTAATTACGTGTTAACAAATGTCAAAGTGACGCCCCAACCCAAAACCACGACTACTAAATTATAACATACACATTCCAGCTTTTACTCTAAAAACACAGGTCTGTTCGGGACCTGTTTAACCCCCTATAAACTGATAAATCCAGAAATATTATTCCATAATCACAAAGTCTCATGTCTTAGGGGTCCAGGGACATATCGCACGCGCTCTAACGATTTTTCTATAATTTACTATGAATTTTCTAAAAAACAGGACACGAAGCTGTCAAGTGCAGATCTGCTGTGAAAACAGCCAATTTACGCCTAGTTAGAGGCCGAACCAGACTTCCGCTAAAGCACGAAATGTGAACCATGGGCACCATGTGAAAACAGCCAATTTACGCCCGGCACAGAATGTGAACCATGGGCACCGGATTCGCCTCAATCCGAGCTACGACGGAAAAGTTATGGCCGTCGTAAAACAGTGACAGATTCATAGCTTCCACATAAAATGACGATTTTATAAAAACGGTTTAAACGATTCGGGTTTGCAACTAGGGTTCACCCGATCAGGGTTTTAGGTTACAAGGGGCTGGACACAACCACGCACCACCCGCTGCCACCTACGGCAGTGGTGGTAGCCGGCGGCGGTTTAAGAAAATCCGGCGACGACAAGGAAAACGAGACAAAAGAACGAGACGAGAAGCGCTTACCATCCTACTCCATCTCGTCACACACACCACACCCACACCACCACTGGGCTGGTGGTTTCCCGGAGGCAACAGCCTACAGTCGCCATGGCCGCCAGCAGCGGCGGCGGCGGTGGTGGTTTTCCGGTTGACAAAAACAGCAAAACGAAGAGACAAAGGAAAGAGAGGTTTACCTCACGACGACGACGACGACGCCGCAGCAGTTTCCCCTCGGAGGTCCGATCACCGCTCCTCCTCCTCCTTCTCGCTACTCTCTACCTCTTCGCTAATCTCTCTCTCTCTCTCTCTCCCTCGCCGCTCTCTCTCTCTCTCTCTCTCTCTCTCGCCGCTGAAACAGCGGCGGCGGCGGCACTTCCCGGCGGCAGCAGCAAGGGACGGTGGTCTCGTGGTGGTACAGCGGCAACAAGGGGGAAGGGTGTGTAGGGTTGCTTTGCTTGCGTGAAAAGGAAACGAGAAGGAGGGGGGTGTAGGGTTTTCATTCTTTTGCTTCCTTTGCTTGCTATTCACGAACCCAAAACAAAAAAAACAACAACAAGAGGCTTGGTCTCACTGCATGGGCAGAGCCCCCCCCCCCCCCCTTTGCAAGGCTTTTGGCCACTTTACAACTTTGACCCCTCGACAATTCCCTACTGTCCTAAAAACACCCTACCGGAAAATAACACTTAGAGTCAACGATGCTAACTCTCGATAACTTAAACGATCCCGGAAGCAAATCAAAGACAAAAATACTTAATAAACAACGAGGAAGATTTAAAGGAAAAAAAATATTTATACGTACCAGAACACGGGCTTTACAGACTTTCAAAACCCTCTTCCAATAACTTATGTCCGACCTGACTTGCCAAGTCATCCTTCGAATCAAATATCTGACCTACTCTTAATCTTTCACTGCGACTATAAGGTGTAGGCTCGTAGGTTTGTGTCTGGGTATTCTGGTCTGGAAGAATAGGGGGCATATCAAAAAAGTCATTTATCTGACTACATGATTTTCTACTAGGGGTATATTCTTCGTGATCATCACTATCGGTATCTGATTTGTCTATATCAGCATTACCCGTTTTGAAAACCTAGGTTTCGTCATCATCAACTCCAGCACAACGTCCTTCTTGTGGTTGTTGTTGTTGCGTCTCCGGAACATAATCAGGAATACAGTCCTTAAGACCATATGCAGGATTCAAATGAACTGTTGGGACGTGGGACGACTGAAATTGAGAATCAGGCTGCTCTATTTGGAGGTCTTCGTCATCAGCGTCGTCGTCAGCGTCGTCGTCGGATTCGGCATACACAAAAAGTAATGGCGGTTTTTCTGAATCGGCTGCAAAGTGCAGAAAACCAGAGATATCCCCATCGTTGGATAACTCCACAAATGACCCATCACCATTCTTAAACACTAACTTGCAAATAGCAGAAGGGTTAATTCCATATTTTTGCATGGCGTATGCAACAAACTTCTGATGAGAAAAGTTTACTGGCAATTTTACACCATGCTTAGATTTATAAGCAAATTTTCACTCATTGTTATCTTGAACCCATTCACCATCGAAACAGAAATATAGCTTAGCTTTTGCAACAGATGAACTCATTTTTTCAGTAGTATCTCAAAAACAAAATATTGAAGAAAGAAAGCAAGAAAGAAGTATGGAATCGGTGTGGATTATGGATTGCATTTTACATCTATTTATGGATGAAACAACCAACATTGAGGACAACCAATCTCTCATTTCATCCACAAATTGGTATTCCAAATACACTGATTCAACATTGATGAAAACATGCCAGTGAATTTTAACCACAAATTGGTCTTCAAAGTACAATAGTTGTGAAAAAAAACAGTAAAAGCATGCAAGATTTGTTCAAGTACACGGGGCTGAAATTGTAAATTTTTAGCCCATCGCGGGCTTCCACCGCGGAGAGGGACCAAAGGTGTCACCACGGCCATAGTTGAGGGGCTCTGCGTGACACTTTGGCCAAACACGGGGTGCTACGTAGGCTGGTCTGCGATCGCGGGCCCCATCGCGGATTTTTGTGGCATTTTAGCAAAGTGAAAGAGATTTAGGGTATTTTAGTAAGTCAAAGTCAAACTTTAGATATTTTAATTAAATTCCCATTTAACAATGTGTAAAGTGTAATTAACCTCCCTTAAATCGAGGGTGTTGCAATAATATGACCAGTAAAACTTTCTTGTATGCTAAAATTAGAAAAAATATTTTATTTTTTCCATCAATAAGAGACATTTGAATTAAAAGTTTAAGGAGAGAGAAATAATATTTTATTAATGTGTTGATTATTTTAATATTTAATTAATACTATAATTTCTAAAATAAAATGACTGTTGGAGTTGGAAACATGTTTTTCTAAAGATTTTGACTTTTGATACTCTATTTTAAAGAAAATATAGCATAACTATTGAAGATGTTTAAAAATGCTCTAAATAGAAGTAGATTTAACAAAGTGTAAAGTGTAATTAACCTCCCTTAAATCAAGGGTGTTGCAATAATATGACCAGTAAACCTTGTATTATTGTAATGATTATTTAAACAAACAAACAATAAAAATTTATTAAATAATGCTGATAAGTAAACAGGTGTTCAAAATCTATGTAAATGTTGACGTAAATGATTGATAGATAGGGAAAGAAGAGGGAGAACATATTTTTATTGGTCAAATTCACTATTTGTAGTCAATAGTGAATTTTTTATTATAATTTTTCTCCATCAGTTTTTCTAAAACTATCTCCAAAATAAATACATACATGTATACATGATCCTTTTTCGGCTTTTTCTCGGCCAATCCTTGATCGTTTTTTCGGTCGTTCACCGACTATTTGTAGAAAATTTGGAGTGTAAGACTCTAATCCATGTCATGTGACATGGACCAGCTCTTTGCAACGGGCTGAAAAAAGAAGCATCACTTCATGAACCTTTACGCTATATGTGCTCTTATACCCACCATTTTAATTATATTCACTGTATCAATTTAATATAATTGTTTCGATGAGTTTTTTGCTCTTTTTTATAATTTTCTCCGCATCTTCTCCATTCATATATCAAAATATTAAAATTAAGCATCAAATGTGTGTTTACCTTGCATTAGTTTTCCCTCTCCTTAACTTTTTCTATAAAAGAAAAAATATAGTTCAAAAATACCAAATTTTCCAAATTCTAGAATACATGTAAAATTTGATATGAAAACAAATATATATTGAAGATTCTAACTTCATCTTCTATGAGAAAAGATATTTTCAAAGTAAAGATGGTTCTTTCCTTGAGAATACTCCAAGTAATTATATAAAAATGCTTTTGAACTAATTCAATGGTTTCTTTTTCATCCAAATCTAATAAACCAACTATTTGACCTCATCAACAACATAAAAACACCATATTTAAAAGATAAAATAACTTTGTTAATATAATACTCAATATTTGTTTTAGAGTAATTTATACTTCTCATCCCTATGGTTTGTTCATAATTTCTATTTTGGTCCATGTGGTATAAAATTGCAATTTTTGTCTCTATAGTTTGTATTTCTTTGTATTTTTATCCATGAACTAATTTCTATCTTTTAATTACAAGGGACTAAAAAATAAAGAATTGTAAACCATAGAAACCGAAACAATAATAAGTTTTAAATCATAAAAAACAAAAATAGCAACGATTAGTAAACTATAAGGACGAAAAGCGTAGCTTTTAAACCATAGGGATAAAAATCACAATTTTTAACAAACCATAAGAAAAAAACGACACTTACTCTTGTTTTTAATTATGGGTGGTTAACCAAACGCTTACTGCATGTCATTTATATTTTTGATGAACATGACAAGGAACTAGAATCTTATCCAATAAGGACATGATAAATACCAAAAATCTTACTTGATAAGTGAGGAATAAGACTCTAATTACCCAGTAAGCACTTATCGGATAAAAGACGTTTACTAATAAACCAATTTGATAGCTAGTAATTCTACACGATAAAGTAAATAACGGTAGTGCTCTTGTTGGGAAGCGTAAACTCCCCTTAATAATTTATTTGCTAAAATGAAAATTAGCAATGAACCCAACTTCGTTTTTGTTTCTCTAACCCGTTTATTTGGTGTTTTTGATGTAAATAAGTTTATGTTGTTAACTGTATGTAGATGATCTAAAAATGTAGTTATTATATATCAGAATATTATTAACATGCACACCTAAATCATGTAAACTATTATTTTCTATAACTATTGAATTGTTAGACATATATTTTTTCTTGTGACGATTTTGGAATTTTGGCTCGTCACAACGTATTTGAACCCTTGTTGGAATAGGTCTAAGCACGTTTATTACGACCAATAAATAATAATCAATTAAAATTACATTAAAATAAATCTAGGATATGAAAATGTCTATAAATGAAATGAAATGAAATTAACCTACCATACCCATATTAGTCACCCGTCATTACAAAATTAAGACTTGAACAACATAATTAGTTGAATGTATCCAATGTTGACATATTTGACACTTTATACTATGTGTTACTTTTTCCACATTTTTTTTAATTAATAAAAATATGTCATATCTCATAAGCTAGTTTTTTATGTCCCATTATTTTTGCTATAAAAACATCACCATGTTGCATGCTTCATCTCACATTTTTCTCGAGCTATCAAAGTTAACCAAAAAAACAAGTGATCATTTCTCAACAATGACATCTCGTTTGTTTGTATGCATTCTCCTCGTGGCAAGTTGTTCACTTGCTATGGCTTCAGATCCAAGTCCTCTACAGGACTTTTGTGTTGCTGCACAAAATAGTCGAGGTAAAAACTAATTTTAAAATGTTAAAACATCGTCTAATGTTTATGATTCGAAAATATGACATTTATGTATGTGCCTAACTATGAGTTCCTTATTTTGTTTTTATAGTATTCGTGAATGGTGAGGTATGCAAAGATCCAAAGCTTGTGCAAGCAAATGATTTCTTTTTTAGTGGGCTCCACCTAAGGGGAGATACATCAAACGCGGCTGGATTTAACGTGACTACAGTGAGTGTAGCAGAGTTACCGGGACTCAACACTTTTGGTATTTCAATGGCTCGTATCGACTTTGCTCCATGGGGTATTAACCCTCCACACACGCACCCTAGGGCCACTGAAATCTTGACGGTCATAGAAGGCAATATTGAAGTCGGTTTTGTCACATCTAACCCTGAAAACCGTCTCATCACTAAAAAACTTCAAAAGGGTGATGTTTTCGTTTTTCCACAAGGTCTGGTTCATTTCCAAAGGAACGTCGAAAATGAAGATGCTTTTGTTATTGCAGCTCTGAGTAGCCAAAATCCGGGTGCCATTACCATTGCAAATGCGGTGTTCGGTTCTAACCCAAATATTGATGAAGATCTTCTTGCAAAGGCTTTCCAAGTGGACAAGAAGGTCGTTGATCAAATTAAATCAAAATTCTAGTCCTTGATGTGGTCTTCAAATGTCGGGTTTAATAACTTATAATTTTCAATTTCGTGATATTCGTAGGCTTATGTTTGTGTTATAATATTTAAGAGTGAATAAAAGAAATATACATTATATTGATTGTCATTTATATTTCTATTATTGAACTACTCCAAATCGTATAAGATCCTAACTCAAAATCCTGATAATTAATGAGGCATTTACTGACATTTAAAAAAAATGCATAGTTAAAAATATGAATTAGCATTTCCTTCTATACCAAGAAACCTTAAATCCTTGAAGTTTGAACATACATATGTACCTTTATATAAAGTTTGTGTATATTGAAACAGACGGATGATCGTGTGAGAATAGAAGTTAAGGTGCGAAGCGTACGCAGAGATTTGGACTCTTAATCACTTTTAATTAGTGTTGATCTAATGGTTCAAACTAAGTTCAAAAATGGGATACCATGCTCGATAAGGCATGAGTTCTAATATAATAAGTGTTTCTTCATAAAAACATCCATGAATTTGATCAATTACTCTTCGTGCTTTGTAAGCAGACATAGATATATGTTGACCTAAAGCGTATACTTCTGTTAATTAAACCAAGTATTAGTTTAGAAGAGAATTTTCAATTGATCTTCAAATCGGATTGATCCAAGGGTGGAGATTTGTTCTTCTCTTTCTCACGATAACTATTATTTTACTGAAACCAACTCTATTAAAACAATCCCAGAAAACTAATTAAGATTATAAATCCCATATTCCGAAATCATGAAAAAACAAAAACGATAGAGTTAGAATTTTATGCATAAAATTATGTGATCGCCCCTGTTTTTCTACAATGAAGTGTGTGTTTGTAGTTATATACAAGATCATAAGCCTTAGAATTGAGAATAAAACCTCAATTGACTGGAAATCGCCATACTTATTTTCAGTGGATTTTGTATTCACTCTTGGTGGAAGCTTGTAGTTACCGGTAGTTATATAGTAGATCTCAGTTGTAGATATGTATTATCGCTGCGAAATTAGAGTTGAGTAATTATGTATTTCATCTATTTGGGATCATTTTGGTTGTAATGCTATGTTTTTAGCTGATTATTGGATTTAGGTTGTTACAAAACACACGTCCAACTCTCTTTATACACTGTTTTCTCCTTCTTTTTCAATCATCCGTCATATGGAGCAATCCTCTGACTTGGTCAAGACATGTATCATATATGCAATAGATTTATGGATCATTGAACACGACATATATATGTATTATGATGACTATTTCTATACTTACTGAAGTATTCACTCAACGCTCAACAGACAATAAAAATAAAAATTTATTAAATAATGCTGATAAGTAAACAGGTGTTCAAAATCTATGTAAATGTTGACGTAAATGATTGATAGATAGGGAAAGAAGAGGGAGAACATATTTTTATTGGTCAAATTCACTATTTTGTTCAATATTTTATAATATTATAAGAGCATATCTAAAATAGAATGTGATTTTTCAGTTATAATTTTTCTCCATCAGTTTTTCTAAAACTATCTCCAAAATAAATACATACATGTATACATGATCCTTTTTCGGCTTTTTCTCGGCCAATCCTTGATCGTTTTTCGGTCGTTCACCGACTATTTGTAGAAAATTTGGAGTGTAAGACTCTAATCCATGTCATGTGACATGGACCAGCTCTTTGCAACGGGCTGAAAAAAGAAGCATCACTTCATGAACCTTTACGCTATATGTGCTCTTATATCCACCATTTTAATTATATTCATTGTATCAATTTAATATAATTGTTTCGATGAGTTTTTTGCTCTTTTTTATAATTTTCTCCGCATCTTCTCCATTCATATATCAAAATATTAAAATTAAGCATCAAATGTGTGTTTACCTTGCATTAGTTTTCCTTGTCCTTAACTTTTTCTATAAAAGAAAAAATATAGTTCAAAAATACCAAATTTTCCAAATTCTAGAATACATGTAAAATTTGATATGAAAACAAATATATATTGAAGATTCTAACTTCATCTTCTATGAGAAAAGATATTTTCTAAGTAAAGATGGTTCTTTCCTTGAGAATACTCCAAGTAATTATATAAAAATGATTTTGAACTAATTCAATGGTTTCTTTTTCAACCAAATCTAATAAACCAACTATTTGACCTCATCAACAACATAAAAACACCATATTTAAAAGATAAAATAACTTTGTTAATATAATACTCAATATTTGTTTTAGAGTAATTTATGTGTAACACCTTAGGGAAATCCCACATCCTTTAGATGGCAGGAGAGATGCTGAGTATATTAGAAAACCTTGGCCTTACCAGACACAACGTGTTTTGGGGCCACAAGCATGCGGGTTCCTTGGAAACTCTGTGGTTAAGCGTGTTTGGGTGGGAGTAGTACCAGGATGGGTGACCCCCTGGGAAGTCCTCGCCAGGTCGCCAAGAACAAAGCCGTGAGCCAGTGTGGCAAAGCGGACAATATTGTGTCGTGGTAAGCGGGGTGTTACATTATACTTCTCATCCCTATGGTTTGTTCATAATTTCTATTTTGGTCCATGTGGTATAAAATTGCTATTTTTGTCTCTATAGTTTGTATTTCTTTGTATTTTTATCCATGAACTAATTTCTATCTTTTAATTACACGGGACTAAAAAATAAAGAATTGTAAACCATAGAAACCGAAACAATAATAAGTTTTAAATCATAAAAAACAAAATTAGCAATGATTAGTAAACTATAAGGACGAAAAGCGTAGCTTTTAAACCATAGGGATAAAAATCACAATTTTTAACAAACCATAAGAAAAAAACGACACTTACTCTTGTTTTTAATTATGGGTGGTTAACCAAACGCTTACTGCATGTCATTTATATTTTTGATGAACATGACAAGGACCTAGAATCTTATCCGATAAGGACATGATAAATACCAAAAATCTTACTTGATAAGTGAGGAATAAGACTCTAATTACCCAGTAAGCACTTATCAGATAAAAGACGTTTACTAATAAACCAATTTGATAGCTAGTAATTCTACACGATAAAGTAAATAACGGTAGTGCTCTTGTTGGGAAGCGTAAACTCCCCTTAATAATTTATTTGCTAAAATGAAAATTAGCAATGAACCCAACTTCGTTTTTGTTTCTCTAACCCGTTTATTTGGTGTTTTTGATGTAAATAAGTTTATGTTGTTAACTGTATGTAGATGATCTAAAAATGTAGTTATTATATATCAGAATATTATTAACATGCACACCTAAATCATGTAAACTATTATTTTCTATAACTATTGAATTGTTAGACATATATTTTTTCTTGTGACGATTTTGGAATTTTGGCTCGTCACAACGTATTTGAACCCTTGTTGGAATAGGTCTAAGCACGTTTATTACGACCAATAAATAATAATCAATTAAAATTACATTAAAATAAATCTAGGATATGAAAATGTCTATAAATGAAATGAAATGAAATTAACCTACCATACCCATATTAGTCACCCGTCATTACAAAATTAAGACTTGAACAACATAATTAGTTGAATGTATCCAATGTTGACATATTTGACACTTTATACTATGTGTTACTTTTTCCACATGTTTTTTAATTAATAAAAATATGTCATATCTCATAAGCTAGTTTTTTATGTCCCATTATTTTTGCTATAAAAACATAACCATGTTGCATGCTTCATCTCACATTTTTCTCGAGGTATCAAAGTTAACCAAAAAAACAAGTGATCATTTCTCAACAATGACATCTCGTTTGTTTGTATGCATTCTCCTCGTGGCAAGTTGTTCACTTGCTATGGCTTCAGATCCAAGTCCTCTACAGGACTTTTGTGTTGCTGCACAAAATAGTCGAGGTAAAAACTAATTTTAAAATGTTAAAACATCGTCTAATGTTTATGATTCGAAAATATGACATTTATGTATGTGCCTAACTATGAGTTCCTTATTTTGTTTTTATAGTATTCGTGAATGGTGAGGTATGCAAAGATCCAAAGCTTGTGCGAGCAAATGATTTCTTTTTTAGTGGGCTCCACCTAAGGGGAGATACATCAAACGCGGCTGGATTTAACGTGACTACAGTGAGTGTAGCAGAGTTACCGGGACTCAACACTTTTGGTATTTCAATGGCTCGTATCGACTTTGCTCCATGGGGTATTAACCCTCCACACACGCACCCTAGGGCCACTGAAATCTTGACGGTCATAGAAGGCAATATTGAAGTCGGTTTTGTCACATCTAACCCTGAAAACCGTCTCATCACTAAAAAACTTCAAAAGGGTGATGTTTTCGTTTTTCCACAAGGTCTGGTTCATTTCCAAAGGAACGTCGGAAATGAAGATGCTTTTGTTATTGCAGCTCTGAGTAGCCAAAATCCGGGTGCCATTACCATTGCAAATGCGGTGTTCGGTTCTAACCCAAATATTGATGAAGATCTTCTTGCAAAGGCTTTCCAAGTGGACAAGAAGGTCGTTGATCAAATTAAATCAAAATTCTAGTCCTTGATGTGGTCTTCAAATGTCGGGTTTAATAACTTATAATTTTCAATTTCGTGATATTCGTAGGCTTATGTTTGTGTTATAATATTTAAGAGTGAATAAAAGAAATATACATTATATTGATTGTCATTTATATTTCTATTATTGAACTACTCCAAATCGTATAAGATCCTAACTCAAAATCCTGATAATTAATGAGGCATTTACTGACATTTAAAAAAAATGCATAGTTAAAAATATGAATTAGCATTTCCTTCTATACCAAGAAACCTTAAATCCTTGAAGTTTGAACATACATATGTACCTTTATATAAAGTTTGTGTATATTGAAACAGATGGATGATCGTGTGAGAATAGAAGTTAAGGTGCGAAGCGTACGCAGAGATTTGGACTCTTAATCACTTTTAATTAGTGTTGATCTAATGGTTCAAACTAAGTTCAAAAATGGGATACCATGCTCGATAAGGCATGAGTTCTAATATAATAAGTGTTTCTTCATAAAAACATCCATGAATTTGATCAATTACTCTTCGTGCTTTGTAAGCAGACATAGATATATGTTGACCTAAAGCGTATACTTCTGTTAATTAAACCAAGTATTAGTTTAGAAGAGAATTTTCAATTGATCTTTAAATCGGATTGATCCAAGGGTGGAGATTTGTTCTTCTCTTTCTCACGATAACTATTATTTTACTGAAACCAACTCTATTAAAACAATCCCAGAAAACTAATTAAGATTATAAATCCCATATTCCGAAATCATGAAAAAACAAAAACGATAGAGTTAGAATTTTATGCATAAAATTATGTGATCGCCCCTGTTTTTCTACAATGAAGTGTGTGTTTGTAGTTATATACAAGATCATAAGCCTTAGAATTGAGAATAAAACCTCAATTGACTGGAAATCGCCATACTTATTTTCAGTGGATTTTGTATTCACTCTTGGTGGAAGCTTGTAGTTACCGGTAGTTATATAGTAGATCTCAGTTGTAGATATGTATTATCGCTGCGAAATTAGAGTTGAGTAATTATGTATTTCATCTATTTGGGATCATTTTGGTTGTAATGCTATGTTTTTAGCTGATTATTGGATTTAGGTTGTTACAAAACACACGTCCAACTCTCTTTATACACTGTTTTCTCCTTCTTTTTCAATCATCCGTCATATGGAGCAATCCTCTGACTTGGTCAAGACATGTATCATATATGCAATAGATTTATGGATCATTGAACACGACATATATATGTATTATGATGACTATTTCTATACTTACTGAAGTATTCACTCAACGCTCAACAGACAATAAAAATAAAAATTTATTAAATAATGCTGATAAGTAAACAGGTGTTCAAAATCTATGTAAATGTTGACGTAAATGATTGATAGATAGGGAAAGAAGAGGGAGAACATATTTTTATTGGTCAAATTCACTATTTTGTTCAATATTTTATAATATTATAAGAGCATATCTAAAATAGAATGTGATTTTTCAGTTATAATTTTTTTCCATCAGTTTTTCTAAAACTATCTCCAAAATAAATACATACATGTATACATGATCCTTTTTCGGCTTTTTCTCGGCCAATCCTTGATCGTTTTTTCGGTCGTTCACCGACTATTTGTAGAAAATTTGGAGTGTAAGACTCTAATCCATGTCATGTGACATGGACCAGCTCTTTGCAACGGGCTGAAAAAAGAAGCATCACTTCATGAACCTTTACGCTATATGTGCTCTTATATCCACCATTTTAATTATATTCATTGTATCAATTTAATATAATTGTTTCGATGAGTTTTTTGCTCTTTTTTATAATTTTCTCCGCATCTTCTCCATTCATATATCAAAATATTAAAATTAAGCATCAAATGTGTGTTTACCTTGCATTAGTTTTCCTTCTCCTTAACTTTTTCTATAAAAGAAAAAATATAGTTCAAAAATACCAAATTTTCCAAATTCTAGAATACATGTAAAATTTGATATGAAAACAAATATATATTGAAGATTCTAACTTCATCTTCTATGAGAAAATATATTTTCTAAGTAAAGATGGTTCTTTCCTTGAGAATACTCCAAGTAATTATATAAAAATGATTTTGAACTAATTCAATGGTTTCTTTTTCAACCAAATCTAATAAACCAACTATTTGACCTCATCAACAACATAAAAACACCATATTTAAAAGATAAAATAACTTTGTTAATATAATACTCAATATTTGTTTTAGAGTAATTTATACTTCTCATCCCTATGGTTTGTTCATAATTTCTATTTTGGTCCATGTGGTATAAAATTGCTATTTTTGTCTCTATAGTTTGTATTTCTTTGTATTTTTATCCATTAACTAATTTCTATCTTTTAATTACAAGGGACTAAAAAATAAAGAATTGTAAACCATAGAAACCGAAACAATAATAAGTTTTAAATCATAAAAAACAAAAATAGCAACGATTAGTAAACTATAAGGACGAAAAGCGTAGCTTTTAAACCATAGGGATAAAAATCACAATTTTTAACAAACCATAAGAAAAAAATGACACTTACTCTTGTTTTTAATTATGGGTGGTTAACCAAACGCTTACTGCATGTCATTTATATTTTTGATGAACATGACAAGGACCTAGAATCTTATCCGATAAGGACATGATAAATACCAAAAATCTTACTTGATAAGTGAGGAATAAGACTCTAATTACCCAGTAAGCACTTATCAGATAAAAGACGTTTACTAATAAACCAATTTGATAGCTAGTAATTCTACACGATAAAGTAAATAACGGTAGTGCTCTTGTTGGGAAGCGTAAACTCCCCTTAATAATTTATTTGCTAAAATGAAAATTAGCAATGAACCCAACTTCGTTTTTGTTTCTCTAACCCGTTTATTTGGTGTTTTTGATGTAAATAAGTTTATGTTGTTAACTGTATGTAGATGATCTAAAAATGTAGTTATTATATATCAGAATATTATTAACATGCACACCTAAATCATGTAAACTATTATTTTCTATAACTATTGAATTGTTAGACATATATTTTTTCTTGTGACGATTTTGGAATTTTGGCTCGTCAGAACGTATTTGAACCCTTGTTGGAATAGGTCTAAGCACGTTTATTACGACCAATAAATAATAATCAATTAAAATTACATTAAAATAAATCTAGGATATGAAAATGTCTATAAATGAAATGAAATGAAATTAACCTACCATACCCATATTAGTCACCCGTCATTACAAAATTAAGACTTGAACAACATAATTAGTTGAATGTATCCAATGTTGACATATTTGACACTTTATACTATGTGTTACTTTTTCCACATGTTTTTTTAATTAATAAAAATATGTCATATCTCATAAGCTAGTTTTTTATGTCCCATTATTTTTGCTATAAAAACATCACCATGTTGCATGCTTCATCTCACATTTTTCTCGAGCTATCAAAGTTAACCAAAAAAACAAGTGATCATTTCTCAACAATGACATCTCGTTTGTTTGTATGCATTCTCCTCGTGGCAAGTTGTTCACTTGCTATGGCTTCAGATCCAAGTCCTCTACAGGACTTTTGTGTTGCTGCACAAAATAGTCGAGGTAAAAACTAATTTTAAAATGTTAAAACATCGTCTAATGTTTATGATTCGAAAATATGACATTTATGTATGTGCCTAACTATGAGTTCCTTATTTTGTTTTTATAGTATTCGTGAATGGTGAGGTATGCAAAGATCCAAAGCTTGTGCGAGCAAATGATTTCTTTTTTAGTGGGCTCCAACTAAGGGGAGATACATCAAA
This sequence comes from Saussurea involucrata, assembly GCA_033807775.1. Taxonomy (NCBI): domain Eukaryota; kingdom Viridiplantae; phylum Streptophyta; class Magnoliopsida; order Asterales; family Asteraceae; genus Saussurea; species Saussurea involucrata. The sequence goes on along the minus strand of CM066324.1, from coordinate 132,303,422 downwards.
CGATGCTGGATTTAACGTGACTACAGTGAGTGTAGCAGAGTTACCGGGACTCAACACTTTTGGTATTTCAATGGCTCGTATCGACTTTGCTCCATGGGGTATTAACCCTCCACACACGCACCCTAGGGCCACTGAAATCTTGACGGTCATAGAAGGCAATATTGAAGTCGGTTTTGTCACATCTAACCCTGAAAACCGTCTCATCACTAAAAAACTTCAAAAGGGTGATGTTTTCGTTTTTCCACAAGGTCTGGTTCATTTCCAAAGGAACGTCGGAAATGAAGATGCTTTTGTTATTGCAGCTCTGAGTAGCCAAAATCCGGGTGCCATTACCATTGCAAATGCGGTGTTCGGTTCTAACCCAAATATCGATGAAGATCTTCTTGCAAAGGCTTTCCAAGTGGACAAGAAGGTCGTTGATCAAATTAAATCAAAATTCTAGTCCTTGATGTGGTCTTCAAATGTCGGGTTTAATAACTTATAATTTTCAATTTCGTGATATTCGTAGGCTTATGTTTGTGTTATAATATTTAAGAGTGAATAAAAGAAATATACATTATATTGATTGTCATTTATATTTCTATTATTGAACTACTCCAAATCGTATAAGATCCTAACTCAAAATCCTGATAATTAATGAGGCATTTACTGACATTTTAAAAAATGCATAGTTAAAAATATGAATTAGCATTTCCTTCTATACCAAGAAACCTTAAGTCCTTGAAGTTTGAACATACATATGTACCTTTATATAAAGTTTGTGTATATTGAAACAGACGGATGATCGTGTGAGAATAGAAGTTAAGGTGCGAAGCGTACGCCAAGATTTGGACTCTTAATCACTTTTAATTAGTGTTGATCTAATGGTTCAAACTAAGTCCTAAAATGGGATACCTTGCTCGATAAGGCATGAGTTCTAATATAATAAGTGTTTCTTCATAAAAACATCCATGAATTTGATCAATTACTCTTCGTGCTTTGTAAGCAGACATAGATATATGTTGACCTAAAGCGTATACTTCTGTTAATTAAACCAAGTATTAGTTTAGAAGAGAATTTTCAATTGATCTTCAAATCGGATTGATCCAAGGGTGGAGATTTGTTCTTCTCTTTCTCACGATAACTATTATTCTTACTGAAACCAACTCTATTAAAACAATCCCAGAAAACTAATTAAGATTATAAATCCCATATTCCGAAATCATGAAAAAACAAAAACGATAGAGTTAGAATTTTATGCATAAAATTACGTGATCGCCCCTGTTTTTCTATGTTAGGTCTAGTGTTTTGTCAAAAACACAAGTGTTGAGTTCTGAGTAAGAAGACTAAAGAAGACTCAGAAGACTCAGAAGTTCTGAGTAGAAGACTCAGAAGTTCTGAGTGAGAAATCTCAAAAAGATTCTAAGTGTTGGATTCTGACTAGAAGGTTCAGAGTTCTGAGTAGGAGACTCAGAACTTCTGACTATGAAGACAAATGTTCTGAAGCGCTTATTCAGAAGTATGTTCAGAATTCATATCTTGGGATATTCTCAGTTATATTCAGTTACTAATTAGGACACGTGTAATTGTTCTATTAGTCTGTTTCTTATATGTACTGTAGCTTTAGCTATTCTCTACAGTATATATAGGAGTTAGCAGTTGTAGCTAATAGAAACTTTTGAGAATCTTTGATATAATCTTTGGTGAATCCATTTAGAGAAAAATTCATTGTAATATCTTGTAATTCACAGATTGTTAATAAATCATATGACCAGTTGCTGTGAATACGATCTTAAATGTTCATTATATATTGAATCTTGATTATCAGTGATGATTACGGGACTTTCATTCTACAATGAAGTGTGTGTTTGTAGTTATATACAAGATCGTAAGCCTTAGAATTGAGAATAAAACCTCAATTGACTGGAAATCGCCATACTTATTTTCAGTGGATATTGTATTCACTCTTGGTGGAAGCTTGTAGTTATCAGTAGTTATATAGTAGATCTCAGTTGTAGATATGTATTATCGCTGCGAAATTAGAGTTGAGTAATTATGTATTTCATCTATTTGGGATCATTTTGGTTGTAATGCTATGTTTTTAGCTGATTATTGGATTTAGGTTGTTACAAAACACACGTCCAACTCTCTTTATACACTGTTTTCTCCTTCTTTTTCAATCATCCGTCATATGGAGCAATCCTCTGACTTGGTCAAGACATGTATCATATATGCAATAGATTTATGGATCATTGAACACGACATATATATGTATTATGATGACTATTTCTATACTTACAGAAGTATTCACTCAACGCTCAACAGACAATAAAAATAAAAATTTATTAAATAATGCTGATAAGTAAACAGGTGTTCAAAATCTATGTAAATGTTGACGTAAATGATTGATAGATAGGGAAAGAAGAGGGAGAACATATTTTTATTGGTCAAATTCACTATTTGTAGTGAATAGTGAATTTTTTATTATAATTTTTCTCCATCAGTTTTTCTAAAACTATCTCCAAAATAAATACATACATGTATACATGATCCTTTTTTGGCTTTTTCTCGGCCAATCCTTGATCGTTTTTTCGGTCGTTCACCGACTATTTGTAGAAAATTTAGAGTGTAAGACTCTAATCCATGTCATGTGACATGGACCAGCTCTTTGCAACGGGCTGAAAAAAGAAGCATCACTTCATGAACCTTTACGCTATATGTGCTCTTATATCCACCATTTTAATTATATTCATTGTATCAATTTAATATAATTGTTTCGATGAGTTTTTTGCTCTTTTTTATAATTTTCTCCGCATCTTCTCCATTCATATATCAAAATATTAAAATTAAGCATCAAATGTGTGTTTACCTTGCATTAGTTTTCCTTCTCCTTAACTTTTTCTATAAAAGAAAAAATATAGTTCAAAAATACCAAATTTTCCAAATTCTAGAATACATGTAAAATTTGATATGAAAACAAATATATATTGAAGATTCTAACTTCATCTTCTATGAGAAAAGATATTTTCTAAGTAAAGATGGTTCTTTCCTTGAGAATACTCCAAGTAATTATATAAAAATGATTTTGAACTAATTCAATGGTTTCTTTTTCAACCAAATCTAATAAACCAACTATTTGACCTCATCAACAACATAAAAACACCATATTTAAAAGATAAAATAACTTTGTTAATATAATACTCAATATTTGTTTTAGAGTAATTTATGTGTAACACCTTAGGCAAATCCCACATCCTTTAGATGGCAGGAGAGATGCTGGGTATATTAGAAAACTTTAACCTTACCAGACACAACGTGTTTTGGGGCCACAAGCATGCGGGTTTCTTGGAAACTCTGTGGTTAAGCGTGCTTGGGTGGGAGTAGTACCAGGATGGGTGACCCCCTGGGAAGTCCTCGCCAGGTCGCCAAGAACAAAGCCGTGAGCCAGTGGGGCAAAGCGGACAATATTGTGCCGTGGTAAGCGGGGTGTTATATTATACTTCTCATCCCCTATGGTTTGTTCATAATTTCTATTTTGGTCCATGTGGTATAAAATTGCTATTTTTGTCTCTATAGTTTGTATTTCTTTGTATTTTTATCCATGAACTAATTTCTATCTTTTAATTACAAGGGACTAAAAAATAAAGAATTGTAAACCATAGAAACCGAAACAATAATAAGTTTTAAATCATAAAAAACAAAATTAGCAACGATTAGTAAACTATAAGGACGAAAAGCGTAGCTTTTAAACCATAGGGATAAAAATCACAATTTTTAACAAACCATAAGAAAAAAACGACACTTACTCTTGTTTTTAATTATGGGTGGTTAACCAAATGCTTACTGCATGTCATTTATATTTTTGATGAACATGACAAGGACCTAGAATCTTATCCGATAAGGACATGATAAATACCAAAAATCTTACTTGATAAGTGAGGAATAAGACTCTAATTACCCAGTAAGCACTTATCAGATAAAAGACGTTTACTAATAAACCAATTTGATAGCTAGTAATTCTACACGATAAAGTAAATAACGGTAGTGCTCTTGTTGGGAAGCGTAAACTCCCCTTAATAATTTATTTGCTAAAATGAAAATTAGCAATGAACCCAACTTCGTTTTTGTTTCTCTAACCCGTTTATTTGGTGTTTTTGATGTAAATAAGTTTATGTTGTTAACTGTATGTAGATGATCTAAAAATGTAGTTATTATATATCAGAATATTATTAACATGCACACCTAAATCATGTAAACTATTATTTTCTATAACTATTGAATTGTTAGACATATATATTTTCTTGTGACGATTTTGGAATTTTGGCTCGTCACAACGTATTTGAACCCTTGTTGGAATAGGTCTAAGCACGTTTATTACGACCAATAAATAATAATCAATTAAAATTACATTAAAATAAATCTAGGATATGAAAATGTCTATAAATGAAATGAAATGAAATTAACCTACCATACCCATATTAGTCACCCGTCATTACAAAATTAAGACTTGAACAACATAATTAGTTGAATGTATCCAATGTTGACATATTTGACACTTTATACTATGTGTTACTTTTCCACATTTTTTTTAATTAATAAAAATATGTCATATCTCATAAGCTAGTTTTTTATGTCCCATTATTTTTGCTATAAAAACATCACCATGTTGCATGCTTCATCTCACATTTTTCTCGAGCTATCAAAGTTAACCAAAAAAACAAGTGATCATTTCTCAACAATGACATCTCGTTTGTTTGTATGCATTCTCCTCGTGGCAAGTTGTTCACTTGCTATGGCTTCAGATCCAAGTCCTCTACAGGACTTTTGTGTTGCTGCACAAAATAGTCGAGGTAAAAACTAATTTTAAAATGTTAAAACATCGTCTAATGTTTATGATTCGAAAATATGACATTTATGTATGTGCCTAACTATGAGTTCCTTATTTTGTTTTTATAGTATTCGTGAATGGTGAGGTATGCAAAGATCCAAAGCTTGTGCGAGCAAATGATTTCTTTTTTAGTGGGCTCCACCTAAGGGGAGATACATCAAACGCGGCTGGATTTAACGTGACTACAGTGAGTGTAGCAGAGTTACCGGGACTCAACACTTTTGGTATTTCAATGGCTCGTATCGACTTTGCTCCATGGGGTATTAACCCTCCACACACGCACCCTAGGGCCACTGAAATCTTGACGGTCATAGAAGGCAATATTGAAGTCGGTTTTGTCACATCTAACCCTGAAAACCGTCTCATCACTAAAAAACTTCAAAAGGGTGATGTTTTCGTTTTTCCACAAGGTCTGGTTCATTTCCAAAGGAACGTCGGAAATGAAGATGCTTTTGTTATTGCAGCTCTGAGTAGCCAAAATCCGGGTGCCATTACCATTGCAAATGCGGTGTTCGGTTCTAACCCAAATATTGATGAAGATCTTCTTGCAAAGGCTTTCCAAGTGGACAAGAAGGTCGTTGATCAAATTAAATCAAAATTCTAGTCCTTGATGTGGTCTTCAAATGTCGGGTTTAATAACTTATAATTTTCAATTTCGTGATATTCGTAGGCTTATGTTTGTGTTATAATATTTAAGAGTGAATAAAAGAAATATACATTATATTGATTGTCATTTATATTTCTATTATTGAACTACTCCAAATCGTATAAGATCCTAACTCAAAATCCTGATAATTAATGAGGCATTTACTGACATTTAAAAAAAATGCATAGTTAAAAATATGAATTAACATTTCCTTCTATACCAAGAAACCTTAAATCCTTGAAGTTTGAACATACATATGTACCTTTATATAAATTTGTGTATATTGAAACAGACGGATGATCGTGTGAGAATAGAAGTTAAGGTGCGAAGCGTACGCAGAGATTTGGACTCTTAATCACTTTTAATTAGTGTTGATCTAATGGTTCAAACTAAGTCCAAAAATGGGATACCATGCTCGATAAGGCATGAGTTCTAATATAATAAGTGTTTCTTCATAAAAACATCCATGAATTTGATCAATTACTCTTCGTGCTTTGTAAGCAGACATAGATATATGTTGACCTAAAGCGTATACTTCTGTTAATTAAACCAAGTATTAGTTTAGAAGAGAATTTTCAATTGATCTTCAAATCGGATTGATCCAAGGGTGGAGATTTGTTCTTCTCTTTCTCACGATAACTATTATTTTACTGAAACCAACTCTATTAAAACAATCCCAGAAAACTAATTAAGATTATAAATCCCATATTCCGAAATCATGAAAAAACAAAAACGATAGAGTTAGAATTTTATGCATAAAATTATGTGATCGCCCCTGTTTTTCTACAATGAAGTGTGTGTTTGTAGTTATATACAAGATCATAAGCCTTAGAATTGAGAATAAAACCTCAATTGACTGGAAATCGCCATACTTATTTTCAGTGGATTTTGTATTCACTCTTGGTGGAAGCTTGTAGTTACCGGTAGTTATATAGTAGATCTCAGTTGTAGATATGTATTATCGCTGCGAAATTAGAGTTGAGTAATTATGTATTTCATCTATTTGGGATCATTTTGGTTGTAATGCTATGTTTTTAGCTGATTATTGGATTTAGGTTGTTACAAAACACACGTCCAACTCTCTTTATACACTGTTTTCTCCTTCTTTTTCAATCATCCGTCATATGGAGCAATCCTCTGACTTGGTCAAGACATGTATCATATATGCAATAGATTTATGGATCATTGAACACGACATATATATGTATTATGATGACTATTTCTATACTTACTGAAGTATTCACTCAACGCTCAACAGACAATAAAAATAAAAATTTATTTAATAATGCTGATAAGTAAACAGGTGTTCAAAATCTATGTAAATGTTGACGTAAATGATTGATAGATAGGGAAAGAAGAGGGAGAACATATTTTTATTGGTCAAATTCACTATTTTGTTCAATATTTTATAATATTATAAGAGCATATCTAAAATAGAATGTGATTTTTCAGTTATAATTTTTCTCCATCAGTTTTTCTAAAACTATCTCCAAAATAAATACATACATGTATACATGATCCTTTTTCGGCTTTTTCTCGGCCAATCCTTGATCGTTTTTTCGGTCGTTCACCGACTATTTGTAGAAAATTTGGAGTGTAAGACTCTAATCCATGTCATGTGACATGGACCAGCTCTTTGCAACGGGCTGAAAAAAGAAGCATCACTTCATGAACCTTTACGCTATATGTGCTCTTATATCCACCATTTTAATTATATTCATTGTATCAATTTAATATAATTGTTTCGATGAGTTTTTTGCTCTTTTTTATAATTTTCTCCGCATCTTCTCCATTCATATATCAAAATATTAAAATTAAGCATCAAATGTGTGTTTACCTTGCATTAGTTTTCCTTCTCCTTAACTTTTTCTATAAAAGAAAAAATATAGTTCAAAAATACCAAATTTTCCAAATTCTAGAATACATGTAAAATTTGATATGAAAACAAATATATATTGAAGATTCTAACTTCATCTTCTATGAGAAAAGATATTTTCTAAGTAAAGATGGTTCTTTCCTTGAGAATACTCCAAGTAATTATATAAAAATGATTTTGAACTAATTCAATGGTTTCTTTTTCAACCAAATCTAATAAACCAACTATTTGACCTCATCAACAACATAAAAACACCATATTTAAAAGATAAAATAACTTTGTTAATATAATACTCAATATTTGTTTTAGAGTAATTTATGTGTAACACCTTAGGGAAATCCCACATCCTTTAGATGGCAGGAGAGATGCTGGGTATATTAGAAAACCTTGGCCTTATCAGACACAACGTGTTTTGGGGCCACAAGCATGCGGGTTTCTTGGAAACTCTGTGGTTAAGCGTGTTTGGGTGGGAGTAGTACCATGATGGGTGACCCCCTGGGAAGTCCTCGCCAGGTCGCCAAGAACAAAGCCGTGAGCCAGTGGGGCAAAGCGGACAATATTGTGTCGTGGTAAGCGGGGTGTTACATTATACTTCTCATCCCTATGGTTTGTTCATAATTTCTATTTTGGTCCATGTGGTATAAAATTGCTATTTTTGTCTCTATAGTTTGTATTTCTTTGTATTTTTATCCATGAACTAATTTCTATCTTTTAATTACAAGGGACTAAAAAATAAAGAATTGTAGACCATAGAAACCGAAACAATAATAAGTTTTAAATCATAAAAAACAAAATTAGCAACGATTAGTAAACTATAAGGACGAAAAGCATAGCTTTTAAACCATAGGGATAAAAATCACAATTTTTAACAAACCATAAGAAAAAAACGACACTTACTCTTGTTTTTAATTATGGGTGGTTAACCAAACGCTTACTGCATGTCATTTATATTTTTGATGAACATGACAAGGACCTAGAATCTTATCCGATAAGGACATGATAAATACCAAAAATCTTACTTGATAAGTGAGGAATAAGACTCTAATTACCCAGTAAGCACTTATCAGATAAAAGACGTTTACTAATAAACCAATTTGATAGCTAGTAATTCTACACGATAAAGTAAATAACGGTAGTGCTCTTGTTGGGAAGCGTAAACTCCCCTTAATAATTTATTTGCTAAAATGAAAATTAGCAATGAACCCAACTTCGTTTTTGTTTCTCTAACCCGTTTATTTGGTGTTTTTGATGTAAATAAGTTTATGTTGTTAACTGTATGTAGATGATCTAAAAATGTAGTTATTATATATCAGAATATTATTAACATGCACACCTAAATCATGTAAACTATTATTTTCTATAACTATTGAATTGTTAGACATATATTTTTTCTTGTGACGATTTTGGAATTTTGGCTCGTCACAACGTATTTGAACCCTTGTTGGAATAGGTCTAAGCACGTTTATTACGACCAATAAATAATAATCAATTAAAATTACATTAAAATAAATCTAGGATATGAAAATGTCTATAAATGAAATGAAATGAAATTAACCTACCATACCCATATTAGTCACCCGTCATTACAAAATTAAGACTTGAACAACATAATTAGTTGAATGTATCCAATGTTGACATATTTGACACTTTATACTATGTGTTACTTTTTCCACATGTTTTTTTAATTAATAAAAATATGTCATATCTCATAAGCTAGTTTTTTATGTCCCATTATTTTTGCTATAAAAACATAACCATGTTGCATGCTTCATCTCACATTTTTCTCGAGCTATCAAAGTTAACCAAAAAAACAAGTGATCATTTCTCAACAATGACATCTCGTTTGTTTGTATGCATTCTCCTCGTGGCAAGTTGTTCACTTGCTATGGCTTCAGATCCAAGTCCTCTACAGGACTTTTGTGTTGCTGCACAAAATAGTCGAGGTAAAAACTAATTTTAAAATGTTAAAACATCGTCTAATGTTTATGATTCGAAAATATGACATTTATGTATGTGCCTAACTATGAGTTCCTTATTTTGTTTTTATAGTATTCGTGAATGGTGAGGTATGCAAAGATCCAAAGCTTGTGCGAGCAAATGATTTCTTTTTTAGTGGGCTCCACCTAAGGGGAGATACATCAAACGCTGCTGGATTTAACGTGACTACAGTGAGTGTAGCAGAGTTACCGGGACTCAACAATTTTGGTATTTCAATGGCTCGTATCGACTTTGCTCCATGGGGTATTAACCCTCCACACACGCACCCTAGGGCCACTGAAATCTTGACGGTCATAGAAGGCAATATTGAAGTCGGTTTTGTCACATCTAACCCTGAAAACCGTCTCATCACTAAAAAACTTCAAAAGGGTGATGTTTTCGTTTTTCCACAAGGTCTGGTTCATTTCCAAAGGAACGTCGGAAATGAAGATGCTTTTGTTATTGCAGCTCTGAGTAGCCAAAATCCGGGTGCCATTACCATTGCAAATGCGGTGTTCGGTTCTAACCCAAATATCGATGAAGATCTTCTTGCAAAGGCTTTCCAAGTGGACAAGAAGGTCGTTGATCAAATTAAATCAAAATTCTAGTCCTTGATGTGGTCTTCAAATGTCGGGTTTAATAACTTATAATTTTCAATTTCGTGATATTCGTAGGCTTATGTTTGTGTTATAATATTTAAGAGTGAATAAAAGAAATATACATTATATTGATTGTCATTTATATTTCTATTATTGAACTACTCCAAATCGTATAAGATCCTAACTCAAAATCCTGATAATTAATGAGGCATTTACTGACATTTAAAAAAATGCATAGTTAAAAATATGAATTAGCATTTCCTTCTATACCAAGAAACCTTAAATCCTTGAAGTTTGAACATACATATGTACCTTTATATAAAGTTTGTGTATATTGAAACAGACGGATGATCGTGTGAGAATAGAAGTTAAGGTGCAAAGCGTACGCAGAGATTTGGACTCTTAATCACTTTTAATTAGTGTTGATCTAATGGTTCAAACTAAGTCCTAAAATGGGATACCATGCTCGATAAGGCATGAGTTCTAATATAATAAGTGTTTCTTCATAAAAACATCCATGAATTTGATCAATTACTCTTCGTGCTTTGTAAGCAGACATAGATATATGTTGACCTAAAGCGTATACTTCTGTTAATTAAACCAAGTATTAGTTTAGAAGAGAATTTTCAATTGATCTTCAAATCGGATTGATCCAAGGGTGGAGATTTGTTCTTCTCTTTCTCACGATAACTATTATTTTACTGAAACCAACTCTATTAAAACAATCCCAGAAAACTAATTAAGATTATAAATCCCATATTCCGAAATCATGAAAAAACAAAAACGATAGAGTTAGAATTTTATGCATAAAATTATGTGATCGCCCCTGTTTTTCTACAATGAAGTGTGTGTTTGTAGTTATATACAAGATCATAAGCCTTAGAATTGAGAATAAAACCTCAATTGACTGGAAATCGCCATACTTATTTTCAGTGGATTTTGTATTCACTCTTGGTGGAAGCTTGTAGTTACCGGTAGTTATATAGTAGATCTCAGTTGTAGATATGTATTATCGCTGCGAAATTAGAGTTGAGTAATTATGTATTTCATCTATTTGGGATCATTTTGGTTGTAATGCTATGTTTTTAGCTGATTATTGGATTTAGGTTGTTACAAAACACACGTCCAACTCTCTTTATACACTGTTTTCTCCTTCTTTTTCAATCATCCGTCATATGGAGCAATCCTCTGACTTGGTCAAGACATGTATCATATATGCAATAGATTTATGGATCATTGAACACGACATATATATGTATTATGATGACTATTTCTATACTTACTGAAGTATTCACTCAACGCTCAACAGACAATAAAAATAAAAATTTATTAAATAATGCTGATAAGTAAACAGGTGTTCAAAATCTATGTAAATGTTGACGTAAATGATTGATAGATAGGGAAAGAAGAGGGAGAACATATTTTTATTGGTCAAATTCACTATTTTGTTCAATATTTTATAATATTATAAGAGCATATCTAAAATAGAATGTGATTTTTCAGTTATAATTTTTCTCCATCAGTTTTTCTAAAACTATCTCCAAAATAAATACATACATGTATACATGATCCTTTTTCGGCTTTTTCTCGGCCAATCCTTGATCGTTTTTTCGGTCGTTCACCGACTATTTGTAGAAAATTTGGAGTGTAAGACTCTAATCCATGTCATGTGACATGGACCAGCTCTTTGCAACGGGCTGAAAAAAGAAGCATCACTTCATGAACCTTTACGCTATATGTGCTCTTATATCCACCATTTTAATTATATTCATTGTATCAATTTAATATAATTGTTTCGATGAGTTTTTTGCTCTTTTTTATAATTTTCTCCGCATCTTCTCCATTCATATATCAAAATATTAAAATTAAGCATCAAATGTGTGTTTACCTTGCATTAGTTTTCTTTCTCCTTAACTTTTTCTATAAAAGAAAAAATATAGTTCAAAAATACCAAATTTTCCAAATTCTAGAATACATGTAAAATTTGATATGAAAACAAATATATATTGAAGATTCTAACTTCATCTTCTATGAGAAAAGATATTTTCTAAGTAAAGATGGTTCTTTCCTTGAGAATACTCCAAGTAATTATATAAAAATGATTTTGAACTAATTCAATGGTTTCTTTTTCAACCAAATCTAATAAACCAACTATTTGACCTCATCAACAACATAAAAACACCATATTTAAAAGATAAAATAACTTTGTTAATATAATACTCAATATTTGTTTTAGAGTAATTTATACTTCTCATCCCTATGGTTTGTTCATAATTTCTATTTTGGTCCATGTGGTATAAAATTGCAATTTTTGTCTCTATAGTTTGTATTTCTTTGTATTTTTATCCATTAACTAATTTCTATCTTTTAATTACAAGGGACTAAAAAATAAAGAATTGTAAACCATAGAAACCGAAACAATAATAAGTTTTAAATCATAAAAAACAAAAATAGCAACGATTAGTAAACTATAAGGACGAAAAGCGTAGCTTTTAAACCATAGGGATAAAAATCACAATTTTTAACAAACCATAAGAAAAAAATGACACTTACTCTTGTTTTTAATTATGGGTGGTTAACCAAACGCTTACTGCATGTCATTTATATTTTTGATGAACATGACAAGGACCTAGAATCTTATCCGATAAGGACATGATAAATACCAAAAATCTTACTTGATAAGTGAGGAATAAGACTCTAATTACCCAGTAAGCACTTATCAGATAAAAGACGTTTACTAATAAACCAATTTGATAGCTAGTAATTCTACACGATAAAGTAAATAACGGTAGTGCTCTTGTTGGGAAGCGTAAACCCCCCTTAATAATTTATTTGCTGAAATGAAAATTAGCAATGAACCCAACTTCGTTTTTGTTTCTCTAACCCGTTTATTTGGTGTTTTTGATGTAAATAAGTTTATGTTGTTAACTGTATGTAGATGATCTAAAAATGTAGTTATTATATATCAGAATATTATTAACATGCACACCTAAATCATGTAAACTATTATTTTCTATAACTATTGAATTGTTAGACATATATTTTTTCTTGTGACGATTTTGGAATTTTGGCTCGTCACAACGTATTTGAACCCTTGTTGGAATAGGTCTAAGCACGTTTATTACGACCAATAAATAATAATCAATTAAAATTACATTAAAATAAATCTAGGATATGAAAATGTCTATAAATGAAATGAAATGAAATTAACCTACCATACCCATATTAGTCACCCGTCATTACAAAATTAAGACTTGAACAACATAATTAGTTGAATGTATCCAATGTTGACATATTTGACACTTTATACTATGTGTTACTTTTTCCACATGTTTTTTTAATTAATAAAAATATGTCATATCTCATAAGCTAGTTTTTTATGTCCCATTATTTTTGCTATAAAAACATCACCATGTTGCATGCTTCATCTCACATTTTTCTCGAGCTATCAAAGTTAACCAAAAAAACAAGTGATCATTTCTCAACAATGACATCTCGTTTGTTTGTATGCATTCTCCTCGTGACAAGTTGTTCACTTGCTATGGCTTCAGATCCAAGTCCTCTACAGGACTTTTGTGTTGCTGCACAAAATAGTCGAGGTAAAAACTAATTTTAAAATGTTAAAACATCGTCTAATGTTTATGATTCGAAAATATGACATTTATGTATGTGCCTAACTATGAGTTCCTTATTTTGTTTTTATAGTATTCGTGAATGGTGAGGTATGCAAAGATCCAAAGCTTGTGCGAGCAAATGATTTCTTTTTTAGTGGGCTCCACCTAAGGGGAGATACATCAAACGCGGCTGGATTTAACGTGACTATAGTGAGTGTAGCAGAGTTACCGGGACTCAACACTTTTGGTATTTCAATGGCTCGTATCGACTTTGCTCCATGGGGTATTAACCCTCCACACACGCACCCTAGGGCTACTGAAATCTTGACGGTCATAGAAGGCAATATTGAAGTCGGTTTTGTCACATCTAACCCTGAAAACCGTCTCATCACTAAAAAACTTCAAAAGGGTGATGTTTTCGTTTTTCCACAAGGTCTGGTTCATTTCCAAAGGAACGTCGGAAATGAAGATGCTTTTGTTATTGCAGCTCTGAGTAGCCAAAATCCGGGTGCCATTACCATTGCAAATGCGGTGTTCGGTTCTAACCCAAATATCGATGAAGATCTTCTTGCAAAGGCTTTCCAAGTGGACAAGAAGGTCGTTGATCAAATTAAATCAAAATTCTAGTCCTTGATGTGGTCTTCAAATGTCGGGTTTAATAACTTATAATTTTCAATTTCGTGATATTCGTAGGCTTATGTTTGTGTTATAATATTTAAGAGTGAATAAAAGAAATATACATTATATTGATTGTCATTTATATTTCTATTATTGAACTACTCCAAATCGTATAAGATCCTAACTCAAAATCCTGATAATTAATGAGGCATTTACTGACATTTTAAAAAATGCATAGTTAAAAATATGAATTAGCATTTCCTTCTATACCAAGAAACCTTAAATCCTTGAAGTTTGAACATACATATGTACCTTTATATAAAGTTTGTGTATATTGAAACAGACGGATGATCGTGTGAGAATAGAAGTTAAGGTGCGAAGCGTATGCAAAGATTTGGACTCTTAATCACTTTTAATTAGTGTTGATCTAATGGTTCAAACTAAGTCCTAAAATGGGATACCTTGCTCGATAAGGCATGAGTTCTAATATAATAAGTGTTTCTTCATAAAAACATCCATGAATTTGATCAATTACTCTTCGTGCTTTGTAAGCAGACATAGATATATGTTGACCTAAAGCGTATACTTCTGTCAATTAAACTAATGCTTTGAAAATATTTAGTACTTTTACGGGCTTAAGAGTTTCTATTTTTGTTTTAACAGTACTCGTGAACGGTGTGGTGTGTAAAGATCCAAATCTTGTGCAAGCCGATGATTTTCTTTTTAGTGGGCTCCATCTTATGGGAGATACATCGAATGCAATTGGATCGAACGTGACTACTGTGACAGTAGCACAGTTAGCGGGACTCAACACTTTTGGTATTTCAATGGCTCGTATTGACTTCGCACCACAGGGTATTAACCCTCCTCACACGCACCCTCGGGCCACTGAAATATTGGTTGTCATTAATGGTAGTATTGAGGTTGGGTTTGTAACATCTAACCCTGACAACCGTCTCTTGACAAAAGTACTTCATATGGGTGATGTTTTTGTGTTCCCACAAGGTCTAATTCACTTCCAAAGGAACGTCGGACATGGCTACGCTGTTGCCATTGCAGGTTTAAGCAGCCAAAATCCCGGTGCCATTACCATTGCAAATGTTGTGTTTGGATCAAATCCAGATATCAACGCAGATATTCTTGCAAAGGCTTTCCAAGTGGACAACAATATCGTTTATCAAATTCAATCAAAATTCTAGACCTTTGTGTCATGTTTATTGTTGGTATTGTTAACTTATAAGTTCCAACTTCTTGATATGTGCTTATTTTGTTTCGTCTTTGTTATATATAAAAGTGAATAAAAGTATTATGTATATTATTTTGAAGGTCCCTTAATGATTGGAGATTGTTTACTATCCAAATTAACTCAATACCCTAAGTATTAATCAAGCATTCATGGATGAAAAGAGTATTGGAAAACCTCATAATGTTGGTTTTATTAAAATATACATAAATATATTACGAGAAAGTAATGTATTTCATAAAAGAGTTATGAAGTTCTCATATATGGATATTTCTATTTACGAGTAGGGGAGTTTATATGGTTCGGTTCGGTTCGGTTAGTTAAAAAAAAGTGAGCTGAACTGCATGAGGCGGATAGATGGTTACTCGAACTGTAGGTTAAACGAACCACACCGAACCGAAATAAGGTGGTTATCCGCGGTTTGGTTCACGTACGGTTACATGAAGTTATAATAAATATCATTTACGATATAAAAATAGTATCGAACTGTAACATTTAAAACAGTTGCACAACAATTAGTAAAAATAATCAAAACGCTACAAATTAAAATAAGTTTAATTTTTTACAAACATCCATTTTTAGGTTAATGTCGACTCCTTCACGACTTCATACCGTCCAATTAATCATCTACCGTAATGATTGACCTCAAAATGTAAAAAAAATACTCATTTAACTTTAGGTTGATAAATAAACAATTATACAAATTAAATATTATATATTCATTATATCTATCTGATTTTTTTCGGGTATCCGCATGTACATAAAATTCAAAATCGAAAATGTCCATTTAAATAATTCCGGTTCCAAGGCAAAATATCAGTTCCGAATCACCCTAAAATAGAATCCAGATCATCTTTGAAACTCAAACCATTCCGGATCCTTTTAACATTCCGGAACAGTTCCCTTTTTATATCTTCCGGACTCTTGGTTCCGGATCCACTAATTGTAAACAAAATACCGGAACCACGGACTTTGAAATGATTTCGACTTAACCCGACTTCTTTTTATGCATAAATCTTTTAGATGTTAAACATAAGCATAGAGGAGTGTTATTAGCGATTATCTTATTACCTAATCCATCAATTTCAATCCACCCAGAAGGAGAACACCCACAGAGTCTCTTATTTCTTTCTCACCAAATGATAGCAAAAACTCCAAACTTCTAGACTCTAAATTTAAATCGTAAAGCACAAGAGATTTGCTTACCTTGCAAGATAATTCCACATTCCCAATTTGAAGAACTCTGGACGGATTGATTCTTGCTTCCGCACACCTATTTACACCTTAGCCGCACTCATAGCTTCTTAGAGAAAAATGGGATTTGCTAGGGTTTCTCACATAATTTATACTTTAACATATGCACACTAAACTTTCTTTTTTTCCCAATTGCACCACAAAACTTTTATTTATTCAATTAAGAACACGGTTATTACATGGTGCCAGTCTGACGTCCGCATAGCGTCTGACGAATTTTCTCCTTTTTTCCCCAAATCTCACTCTTCTCTCTCTCACTTTACCAAAATCGGATTTCACTCCCCTCTTCTCCATTTTAGGGCGATTTTCTCCTCCCTCTAAGGTAATCTCTAATTTCCCTCATCTCACTTCATTTATTGCGATGCCAAGGTCATTAATGGCATCCCTCACCATTTTAGGTGGTGATTGTTAAGAAGCTCTCAAGTGTTCTAGGCTCTAAGTGCTCAAAGGATCTCCTCTTCCACTTTCTAGGGCTTAGGTTTTCTACCAAACCCTCTAAGGGGAGTTATCCTTAACCTCAACTCATATACATGTTATTATAAATGATTCTAACTTATTTATGTCTTCTATTTCTCATATTTATGGTTGTACTTTTAACCCAAAAGAGTTTTGATAATCATAAGGTTTTGTTATGTAAAATGGTTGGAAAACTTGGAGTATTTAACTCTCCTTGGTTTGTTCATGAGTTCCCACTTCTATTTACTACTTTGGTTTGATGAAAAGTGATTTTGACCACTTTAGGTCAAAATCTAGGGTTTTGATAAATTGGGGGATTTTAAGGGAAACATTAATAAAAGGGGGATTTGAGGTTGGATTATGGATTAAATGACTATTTGGAAATATCATAATACTTCAATATTTATTATTATGTCATGATGAGTTGTCCCCACATTTGATGAGTGTTATCATTATCGTTGTTTATAAAGTTTGCTTGTTGGTAATAATAGTATTGGCTTATTTGAGAGTCGGGGCTTGTAGTTTGAGTGTAATTGATCCATAGGCACTAGAGTCATAGCACGGAATAGGCATCAGGGTCCATGATAAGTAAGATGTGGACCTATATGGTCGGACATCGTCTCATGGACAGTAAGGTGTAATTCCAAAGTGCTTGTTTGTGGATTTAGAGTGACCTAATGTATAGACCTGGAGTGGTTGAAATTGGGGGCTCACAAGTTATAGACTCTTCGGGGTTGCGTTTGTTTCGTTTATTGTGGATTATGATGTTACTACTAACGATTGTGTAATTATCTTGTCTTATGAGTTTGCGTATCGACTTCCGAGTTCCCATCAACACTTGGAGCATTGGACATCCAATGATTTTCATCATGGGGTTTATTATGTTTTCTACCATACCTCAATTAAATCTATTATTACAAGTTGTTAGATTTCTATTATCAATATGTAGCCTAACACTTCTTCTTTTGGATGTGTTGGTAGGACTTTCGAGCGGTGGGGCTCCTCGGGCTTGAGTGAAGAGTCGCGATGTGAATAACATTTTTGGGAGTACTTGGAGTACATGATAGATTATAAATGTTGATTTTTGGTAGCAATTAGACAACACCCGAATGTAATTTAGAAATTGATGTCCTAGATTATTAGGTTGTTGAACCATTAATTGCTCGCTTCTTGGGATTGTAAACGCCATACTTTATTTCCCCATTCCTTGGGTATTTTGTTTAAATATAGAAGTACATTTTTCAGAAATTTTTCAGGTTTAAATTTCATCCAGTATTTAGGGTGTTACAAGTTGATATTAGAGCAGTAGTTTAAGTGAACTAGGTATGTAGTTAAAGTGCCTAGACTTAAGCCGAAAAGATTTAGTATTGAAGCTTTGAGTAGCCAAAACCCAGGTGCCATTACTGTTTGGGCAAAAAATCACGTCGTACGACCACGACCAGAGCAGGTAAGATGCACGTCTTAGGCTATATCTTGTGTTAAAATAAGGTCTCGACAGGAACCCAGAAAACATCTATCGTCTCCCGTAAAAGGTAAGTCGTACGTCCGCCATGACGCTCGACCATAGCATCGCCCATCCCGTACGACCATTGTGTAAGATCACTGTACCTTCAACCAAAGCTAACATTAACCTTGATTGTTACGTTTGTTAATCATTTAATGCAGGAGTCAAATCCGTTAACAGCAGATAACCGTAACGGACGAAGACCATTATGAATCTTCACTCTGACGACCGTTTCCAACCGTTGTAGCCGTTAACCAGAGCATTCATGGAGTTAATTAATGACACGAAGACTATAAAAGCCAAGCTAAAGCCTCACATCAAGGATCATCCATAAACATCCGATATACATCAGCAATGTTAGTACACAATGTATCCAAGATTTAGGGGTAATTGTATTTAGTCTAATTGTATTAGTCAAAGGTCAAAGTCAACATTCAATTAGGTTTGGTCAAAGGGTATATAAACCCCATTTATTAGGGTTTGTGGAGAGAGGTCATTTCTACACATAGTAGCCACACACACTCATTAGGGTTCTTCATTGAAATTGTGAGCTACTTTGATCTTATTGAATATAGAGATGGCTTCCTTTGATGTTTATATTGATTGATTACTTGTTCTGGGATCACAATTGGTATCAGAGCTTGTAAATCTGTGATTTGATTAGGATTGAGTGAAATATTTCCATTTTTGAGTGTTCTTCATTTTTTCTTCAATTTTTGATTGATTTTAGCCATTAGAGTTCTTCTAATGGGTTGGAATTGATCAAGGGTTGTTTCTAGGATAGTCCTGTGTGTTTTATTCCGCAAAAACGCTAGGATCGAAGCTCAGATTGGATAGTTTTCTTCATTTTCATACTTTTAACTTTCTGCACTCTGTTTTGGATCGAAAACCCATTTTATGTTGGTTTTTGGTTAAAACTTGAAGTTCTAAAGTTGCTCAGAATAGCCTCGCGAACCTACCCACCAAATTTCAGCCTCATCCGATCTGTTTTGAAGATTTGATCTTGAATCTTCATACAAATCGCAATCCACTAACCTTCATCATTGTCGCAATCGTCCATTGCGACTTGGCCCCCAAATCGCAATCGTCTATTGCGACTTGCCCCAAATCGCAATCCATTACACTTTGAATAGTACCAAATCGCAACCTTCAGTTGCGACTTCACCTATTGCGACTTCACCTATTGCGACTTCAGTTGTTGCGACTTCGTTTGTTGCGACTTCAGCAGTTGCGACTTCAGCTGTTGCGACTTCAGTATTGCGACTTCACTTCATTTGTGACTTGGTTTGGGTTGCGACTTTAAGTGCGTTGAGACATAAACTTGAAAATTTAAAAGTTACTCCTAATCAGATTAATTAGATTTTTAACGATCAACAACAAGTAATCCAAAATGACTGCCAGAGATATGTTAACTATTGGTTCAAAGGATAAACCACCCGTTCTTTTCCCGAAAGACTTTAAAATTTGGAAAGACAGATTCCTTGACTACGTTGAACGACAAGAAAATGGAACTCTTATCTATGAATCCTTGATAAACGGGGTTCTAGGAGAGGTTCGTGAAGAAGACCCAGAAGGTAACATCTTAGTTATTCAGCCAAAGGACTACACAGGTGACAATTTGTTGAGATACAAAGTCGATAAAGCGGCTAGGTCATTGGTTATGGAAGCCTTAACCAACGACATATATCGGAAGGTTGATAGTTTAAGTGAAACAGGTAAAGGTATGTTTGATGAACTTATCAAGCTATACAAAGGGTCAGAAGTGGAAAACCAGCTGAGAGTCTCTAATGTATTCAATACCTATGAGAATTTCAAGCAGAAGGAGGGTGAGAGTTTAGATAAAGCATATGATCGTTTCACAACTATCCTAAATGATCTCAACAGTTACAAAGTATCAAAATCCATCATGGAGACTAATGTGAAGTTCTTGAACGTGCTTCAGCCCGAGTGGAAGAAGTATGCTCATAGAATGAAACAAAATTCTCAACTGGATTCTCTTCCGTTACAACAAATGTTTGAAACCTTAAAGCAAGATGAAGATGATGCTGAGCTGAAAAGGAAAAAATTGATGAAGAATGAGAAGAATGGTAAGAAGGAAAAGAAGATGGTGGGGTCTGAGAAGAAGGCAGAAGAAGATGAGCTTGAGAGTGAGCCGTTAGCATTGTTGTCAAGAAAAGCTAAGGGCAAGAGTGTTCAGAGAGAAGAATTTGAGTTAGACCAAGCTGACTTGGATGAAGCAGAAAGCTTAAGGCAGGCTATGATACTTCTTTCCAAGGCCTTTCAGCACAGATTTGTAAAAACTCCCGGATCAAACAACCAACGTTACTCATCTGGTTCTAAAAACTATGAACATAAGAATCGGATTGAGTCAAAGAAGTTTGATGATCACAAGGAAGATGGCAAAAGGCTGGAGGTGAAGAAGTTTGTTGAGAAAAAGGATGAAGATCAAAAGTGTTACAACTGTGGAAAAACCGGTCATTTCTCCAAAGATTGCTGGAAACCGAAAGTGAAGAATTCCGACTACTACAAGCAGAAGGCTTTGTTAGCTGAACAGAAAGAGTCGGGAATTGAGCTTCCAGTGGAGGAAGAGTTTTGGTTGGACTAGACAGATGATGAAGAAGAGGAAGACACGGCTGCTTTTGCTAGGATGTGCTTGATGAGTAGAGATGATGAGGATTCAGAGGCTGATGCGGCGCCTAAGACAGATGAGGTAGATCTCTGCACTATTAATCATTATGGTAATCAGTTCAAAGTTTTTCAATTAAAACTTGATGAACAAAGCGAGAAAATCAAAAAGGCACATAAAACTATTGAACTTCAAAGACAAACAATCATTGACCATAAACAGTTAAATGATGATTTGAAAGTTGAACGGGTTGAGATCGAAAAATCTCGAACTTATTTTCGAAGAAGAATGGATGAAATGGGAGAAAATGTAAGAATTGCTGAAAATAGGAAGAATGAGCTCGAACAAATGTTGCGCCCTTATAAAGATATAAACAACGAATTGTCTGAAAAGGCGAGTGATCTAGAAGCGAAATTGTATAAACTTGGTTAATCCGAACAAACCATTTTTCTTAACACGCCAAAGAATTTCAGATATTACAACTCTAAATGGGGTGTGGGATATGACAATCCTCACTATTTGGAGAATGCTTTGAAAAAGGCACCTTGTATATACAAGTTTCAATGGCTTAAGTTTCTTAAAGATCCTAAATTCAAGATTAAATGGCTTAATGAGGAGGAACAAGGAGTTGAGGAAGAAGTTAAAAGAAACACAACTGTAACCATGCAACTTCCTTATATTTATGATCAAGCAAATAGGAAGGCAATGCAAGATAAGAAAACCTTGCCTAATGACTATTTTGAAAGCTATGTTGTTCAGCCACCAAAGGGAACTATATCAAAACCCGTTTCTGAAAAGAAAAATATATTATCCTCCCTTGGTACTCGAACAGAAGCTTGTTGATCTTGAATTGAATATTAAAAGCAAAATTGAAGAAGTCAGAAATGACTATCAACTTGCATTTGATATTGAAAAGGAAGTGATGCTAACCGTTTTGATAGATAACATGAATGACAAATCTGAGAAGGTTGTTTCTGTCTCGTCTTTAAAAACCTTAGAAGAAAAGAAATCTCTTGAACTTAGATGTTTGAATCTCTCACGTCAAGTTTCGGATTTTCAGAAAAAGTTATTTCTTGAAAAGGAAAATATTGAGAAAGAAAAAGAGAGATTTAAATTTGAAAGAACGTCTTTTGAAACTGAAAATGTTTTTCTTTCAAAGAAAATATATGATTTAGAAAACCTTTTGATCAAAGAGAGAAATGATCTTGAGTCCAATAAAGAATACTTTCAAAATGAGATCTCAAGACTGATGGGAAAATTGACAAATTTATCCACTGAAGCTATGACAGAGTTTGCTAGTAAAGTTTCCTCTGATTCAGATGCTTCCTCATGCAAAGCCTTCATGGGCGATTCTCTTAATAGAAGCATGATGGCGGTTGATTTGGATGATTTTGGTCTCATTGAGTTAGAGGAAGAACCTGTTAATGAAAACTCTTGTGACTTCTCTCATAACTCCTCCTCCAATGATATTAAAGTTGATCATGTTATTGCCACTCCTTGTGAAAGGAAGGATAAGCAAGTTCAACAAAAGGATGTTAATTTTGACTTTAGTGCTAAACTTCCGGATCATTCTGATTTTTTGGTCAAGGAAGAGGAACCCAAGGAGAACCTTCTAAGACCGTTGAGAAAAAGAAAACGAAAAATAAGCGCAAATCTAAATCTTCTAAAGTTCAAAATTCCTACGCTTACGATTCTTATTTTGATTCCATTTCAGATCGTAATTTAAGAAACAACTCGCGGGTAGAGTGGAGAATAAAGGAGTTCACACATGATGTGGCCTAGAGAAAATCATCTACTGTCGCTTTTAATTCCAAGAAAAACACTTTTGATTCTAATGTTAGTGATCGTGTTGCTTCAAACAAACAAAAACTTGTAATTCCGTACAAGATTTCTTCTATGCAACAACTGATTAATTTAGCACATGATCAAATTTGTTGCTCTTCATGTGGTGTAGATGATTTTATCTGCAAGTCTGATTATTCTTCGTGGTTTGGTTATAATTTCTATGGTTCAAATCGTTTTTATTCAAATAGATATTATAATCACTACAATTCAAAGAAAAAGGTTAATTCTCCTAACGAGAAAGTACCTAATTGGCAATGGGTACCTAAAACTGTTTAAACTCCATTTTGCAGCTCTGTCATGTGTGGTATTTGGATAGTGGTTGCTCTAAACACATGACAGGTAGAAAGGAGCTGTTGAACAACTTTGTGGAACACGATGGAGGGAAAGTTAAGTTTGGAAATGATCATTATGCTCCAATCAGAGGTTATGGAGATATTGTGACCGACAACGTCAGAATAACTAAAGTGAATTATGTTGAAGGCTTAGGGCATAACTTATTTAGTATAGGTCAGTTTTGTGATAAAGACCTAGAAGTCCATTTCAAGAAGACTCGGTGCGCAATTCTAACCGATGGAGGAAATGAACTTCTAGTTGGTTCGCGAAAGTCAAATCTTTACACTATTGATCTATCAAAGGTTAAGCCGAAGAATGACGTGTGTCTGTTGACTAAGGCATCTATGGAAAAGAGTTGGTTATGGCATAGACGACTATCTCATCTCAACTTTCGTTACATTCAAAAGCTAACGTTAGGTGATTTAGTTATAGGTCTACCAGTTCTGCAGTTTGAGAAAGACAACTTCTGTACTGCTTGTGAGAAGGGGAAGATAAAGCGAGCCCCTCATCCACCGAAACCCGAACCCAGCACACAAAAACCTTTAGAAATCCTTCATATGGATCTCTGTGGTCCGATGAAGACTCAGAGCGTCAGTGCCAAACGATACGTGTTAGTAATTGTCGATGACTATTCAAGATATACTTGGGTCAAGTTTCTTCGATCAAAAGACGAAACACCTGACTTGATAATCTCGTTAATCAAGCAACTTCAAGTGAACCGTCAACAATCAGTTCAGACTGTTTGGTCAGATAACGGGACAGAATTCAAGAACAAGACTCTTGATGATTTCTTTAAATCATTAGGAATTTCTCATCAGTTTTCTGCAGCTAGAACTCCTCAGCAGAACGGAGTCGTTGAAAGACGAAATCGCACACTTGTTGAAGCTGCCAGAACGATGTTGTCCTATGCTGATCTACCTCTGTTCTTGTGGGCTGAAGCTGTTGCTACGGCATGCTATACGCAAAACCGTTCAATTATCCATCGCCGGTTTGGTAAAACTCCATATGAACTGATTAATAATAGAAAACCTGTGATACACTACTTTCGTGTGTTTGGATGCAGATGTGTTATGCTGAACGACAAGGACAACTTGAACAAATTCAGTCCAAAGGGTATTGAGGGCGTTTTCATCGGATAATCACTCACGTCAAAAGCATATAGAGTCTATTTCAAGTCGTCTAGAACTGTGAAGGAAAGCGTAAATGTCAGATTTGACGAAACCGAGACAATGGTTTATGAATACTTCAGTTCAGAACCCGCTTTTCAAAGAGATTATGGTTTCTGAATACTTCAATTCAGAACCCGTACTTCAAAGAATAATTGACTTCTGATCATATCAGATCAGGACTCGTTCTTAATCTTTAAAAAAAAATTACTTTGACTGTTACATGTGCTGATTTTGTCAAATTAAGATCTTTGCAGATTTTGAGGGGGAGCTTATCCGATTCTTAAATCAGTCGATCATAATTTGAGGGGGAGATAATACTGATGACTGTAAGTATCTTCTGAACTTCATCTGAGATTGTTTGAAAGAAGAACGACTTTCAAGCATGAAAAACGTGTTCTTAAATGTTCAAACCACTTCTCTAATTCAAACAGATTTTATAATTTTAGAAGTGTGATTTTAAATGTTTTTCATGATTATCTCAGATTATATCATTGTTTCTGACCGTGTGTTTCTAAAGATTAATACGTGTGTATTATCTTGTCTATATACTTTCAAGTATTCATACACACCGGTTCAGCTTCTTATTGACTTTGTTATTACCACGTCTCAAAACGAAACATCTTTATCGATGGTAATACTCCCGTTTGAATTTCCAATTTTGTTGAGCATCATACATTCATTCAGCGTGAGAACTTAAGCGTTTCATTCAAAGGTTGTTTATATTTGTTCATATAAACAAAATATTCAATTCTTTGATACCCTAAGCGTTAATGAATATCTTTGATCTGATTGATACATTGTCAGATTCACAAACAAGCCTTTCAAATTCATTTCATTCATTCAATATTCTTGTTGTGTGAAATCTTCAACGTTCAAATGCTCAAATATTTCATGATATAATTGAGGAGCATACATTCTGATGACAATGTTATTCAAATGCTAAAGATTCTTATTTGTTCAAGCTAAACTGTTGAACAATGCATCATTTTAGGACAATATTTCATGGGAATCAGTGTGAGATATAATAGAACTTTTATGGATCCACGTTAACCGGTGTTTCCTACCCAAGAAGTTATCCTTGAGTGATTGAGGGGTGAGGGGTCAAAATCAAAGAGTTGGGGAGATAACTCATCCGGTTGAGTAATCTCATTGTGCTGAGATAAAATGAAAAAGAGAGTTTGGTTAGAAGTGAGCAGATTAAAAACAGAAAAAGGGTGTGAGAACAGAGTTAAAAGAATACGAGAACTCTGCACCAGCCACTTTCTGAGCCGGGCAGCCACATTGCTGATTGGTTCACATTCTTTGGTGACCGTCATTGAAACAAGCAACTAGCCCATGCCAACTCTTGCATTAAACCCCACCAGCTACTCATTTCTTTCTCAACAAAGAAATGTTTCAATTTTCTTGGGGATGCAGCATATTATCTATCCAATCTTCACTCGAAAGGTTTGGATATTGAAAAGAAGGAAGTTTGCCCCACCTTCGCTCTTCATTCATGCACATTGAGTCCGTGGAAAACATGTTGCTGTCTCAACAGTTTACACAATTTGAGCCTAACTATTATCAAGCATAAGTTGCTTCAATCATTTCTACACTTGCACGTACACACAAGGAATATGTTTTCTTGTCATAACGTTCATAGAAATTCCTTCGTGTTTTTCGATTATTGAATGGAAGCCCTGGAGGAGTGAACATCAAAAAGCTCCTTTCCAAAGTGCATTCGTTGTACTAAGTGGCTCCGTGCAACTTACAGGCATTATAACTGATTCATCCGTTGTTTCAGGGTTACCACTTTTTATATTATCTGAATTTGAAAAGATTCGGATAAATATTTTTGGAATTGACGGATAAACAGGTCAAAGGAGGACATTGTTTCTGGTACTCAAAGAGAATGCTGAAGCTGAACAAGAATTTTGATAATCATGATGCTCACAATCATCAAAAAGGGGGAGAAATATCAATCAGAAGAAAAGAGGGAGATAATTCGAATATTTCAATCTCCGAAAGTCAATGTTGATATTTGTCAAAGTCAAAGAAGTTCAAGATAAAGTGTTCCAAGATGATCAAATGCGTGAAGATACAAAGATAATTCGTGCTTAAAGATTATTCAAGAATGTCTTAAAGCTCAAAGCCCATTCAACCTCAAATCCCGTTCATAATTCAAAGACTGAAGATATTTCTCAAAGATGCAAAGATCCGTGCTACAATGATTCAAAGATTCGAAGATATAAAAAGATTTTGTTTTGAAGACCTTGATCAACCTACACAGATTTGAAGTTCGTGTTTCAAGACTTTGTGACTATTTGTTTCGGAAGAGCCTCATGAAGATTAAAGCCTATCTGAAGATTAAAGAGCTGAAGACTATCGTCATTTTTTTTAAATCTTGGATCCATAGGGGGAGATTGTTAGTACACAATGTATCCAAGATTTAGGGGTAATTGTATTTAGTCTAATTGTATTAGTCAAAGGTCAAAGTCAACATTCAATTAGGTTTGGTCAAAGGGTATATAAACCCCATTTATTAGGGTTTGTGGAGAGAGGTCATTTCTACACATAGTAGCTACACACTGTCGTCCCTGATTGGCGACCATAGTACAGCGACGACACCCACTGTCGTCCGCAGGTTTTTTCCTCGTTTTAGGTTTTTCCTGCGTCATCAAATCCTTTGTCTTATTTATTTTTCCCTCGTCGCACGTCTCGTCGAAAGATCCTATCTTTAGTTGATTAAGTCCACATCGATCTTAAGTTGTCCATTTGGTGCGATTTTTGGCATTAACAATTACCATTGCAAATGCAGTGTTTGGCTCTAACCCTGATATACGTGCAGATACTCTTGCAAGGGCTTTCTAGGTGGACGAGAAAATTATTTATCTAATTCAATCAAACTTCTAGATCGTCGCGCGATCTAATGTCGGTTTTATTAACCTATAATTTTCAGTTTCTTGATTTTGATCTATTTGTCCTAGTCCTCTTATATTTAAAGTAAATAAAAGGATTTTATATTATATTATATGCCACATTGTTCTCTCCTATTCCATCATATACTACAATGAAATTGCAATACATGCTATTACTCTAATGTGAATTTGAAATAAAAATTTTGGTTTTTCAATGGAAAATTATTATCGTAATACGTTTTTATAAATAAGTAGAAGAAAATGTATAAAATGACTAAGGGGTGTTTGGTAGTTGCTGAATGGTTTGGTGCAGAATGATTAAGTGGTCAGAATGATTAAGAGGCTTTTATGATTTAGTGCAAAATGAAATATGGTTGTTTGGTAATTGTTTAGAATGAAATTAGGGTGCTGAATGGTTAACGGAGGCCCAGGATGCTAAATCATTCAGAGGGTTTTGGAACCATTAAGAGGCAGACATTTTGTTTGCCAAACAGGATTTACCTCTTAGCGACTCAGATGTATCCTCTTAATGGAACTATTAAGAGGTAAACAAACAGCCCCTAACTGTGTTTTGGTTGGTTTTTAGTTCAAGTAACCAACTTTAAAAATAGTTACAAAAATGCTATTTGCATCCTTTTTAATGTTAGAATCAGAGTAAACAGGTGTTCAAATAGAGTGTCCTAAATCTATATACTAAAAATGTTGTCGTAAATGATTGGTAGATAGGGAAAGGAGAGGGAGAACATATTTTTATTGGTCAAATTCCCTATTTTGTTCAATATTTTATAATATTATAAGAGCATATCTAAAATAGAATGTGATTTTTCAGTTATATTTTTTCTCCATCAATTTTTCTAAAACTATCTCCAAAATAGATACATACATATATATACATGCATGTATACATTATCCTTTTCCGGCTTTTTCTCGGCCATTCCTTGATCGTTTTTTCGGTCGTTCACCGACTCTTTGTAGAAAATTTGGAGTGTAAGACTCTAATCCATGTCATGTGACATGGACCAGTTCTTGGCAACGGGCTGAAAAAAAAGAAGCATCACTTCATGAACCTTTACGCTATATGTGCTCTTATACCCATCATTTTAATTATATTCACTGTATCAATTCAATATAATTGTTTCGATGAGTTTTTTTGCTCTTTTTTATAATTTTCTTCGTATCTTCTCCATACATATATCAAAATATTAAAATTTTGCATCAAATGTGTGTTTACCTTTCATTAGTTTTCCTTCTCCTTAACTTTTTCTATAAAGGAAAAAATATAGTTCAAAAATACTAAATTTTCCAAATTCTAGAATACATGTAATTAGGAGTGATAATTTGATATGAAAACAAATATATATTGAAGATTCTAACTTCATCTTCTATGAGAAAAGATATATTCAAAGTAAAGATGGTTCTTTCCTTGAAAATACTCCAAATAATAATATAAAAATGCTTTTGAACTAATTCAATGGTTTCTTTTTCATCCAATCTAATAAACCAACTATTTGACCTCATCAACAACATAAAAACACCATATTTAAAAGATAAAATAACTTTGTTAATATAATACTCAATATTTGTTTTTAGAGTAATTTACACTTCTCATCCCTATGGTTTGTTCATAATTTCTATTTTGGTCCATGTGGTACTAAATTGCAATTTTTGTCTCTATAGTTTGTATTTCTTTGTATTTTTATCCATGAACTAATTTATCTTTTAATTACAAGGGACTAAAAAAATAAAGAATTGTAAACCATAGAAACCGAAACAATAATAAGTTTTAAATCATAAAAAACGAAAATAGCAACGATTAGTAAACTATAAGGACGAAAAGCATAGCTTCTAAACCATAGGGATAAAAATCACAATTTTTAACAAACCATAAGAAAAAAACGACGCTTACTCTTGTTTTTAATTATGGGTGGTTAACCAAACGCTTACTGCATGTCATTTATATTTTTGATGAGGATGACAAGGACCTAGAATCTTATCCGATAAGGACATGATAAATACCAAGAATCTTACTTGATAAGTGAGGGATAAGACTCTAATTACCCAGTAAGCACTTATCGGATAAAAGACGTTTACTAATAAACCAATTTGATATCCAATAATTCTACACGATAAAGTAAATAAGGGTAGTGCTCTTGTTGGGAAGCGTAAACTCCCCTTAATAATTTATTTGCTTAAATGCAAATTAGCAATGAACCCAACTTCGTTTTTGTTTCTCTAACCCGTTTATTTGGTGTTTTTGATGTAAATAAGTTTATGTCGTTAATTGTATGTAGATGATCTAAAAATGTAGTTATTATATATCAGAATATTATTAACATGCACACCTAAATCATGTAAACTATTATTTTCTATAACTATTAAATTGTTAGACATATATTTTTTCTTGTGTCGATTTTGGAATTTGGCTCGTCACAACGTATTTGAACCCTTGTTGGAATAGGTCTAAGCACGTTTATTACGACCAATAAATAATAAACAATTAAAATTACATAAAAATAAATCTAGGATATGAAAATGTCTATAAATGAAATGAAATGAAATTAACCTACCATACCCATATTAGTCACCCGTCTTTACAAAATTAAGATTTGAATGTATCCAATGTTGACATATTTGACACTTTATAGTATGTGTTACTTTTTCCACATGTTTTTTTAATTAATAAAAATATGTCATATCTCATAAGCTAATTTTTTATGTCCCATTATTTTTGCTATAAAAACATCACCATGTTGCATGCTTCATCTCACATTTTTCTCGAGCTATCAAAGTTAACCAAAAAAACAAGTTTTCATTTCTCAACAATGACATCTCGTTTGTTTGTATTCATTCTCCTCGTGGCAAGTTGTTCACTTGCTATGGCTTCAGATCCAAGTCCTCTACAGGACTTTTGTGTTGCTGCACAAAATAGTCGAGGTAAAAACTAATTTTAAAATGTTAAAACATCGTCTAATGTTTATGATTCGAAAATATGACATTTATGTATGTGCCTAACTATGAGTTCCTTATTTTGTTTTTATAGTATTCGTGAATGGTGAGGTATGCAAAGATCCAAAGCTTGTGCGAGCAAATGATTTCTTTTTTAGTGGGCTCCACCTAAGGGGAGATACATCAAACGCGGCTGGATTTAACGTGACTACAGTGAGTGTAGCAGAGTTACCGGGACTCAACACTTTTGGTATTTCAATGGCTCGTATCGACTTTGCTCCATGGGGTATTAACCCTCCACACACGCACCCTAGGGCCACTGAAATCTTGACGGTCATAGAAGGCAATATTGAAGTCGGTTTTGTCACATCTAACCCTGAAAACCGTCTCATCACTAAAAAACTTCAAAAGGGTGATGTTTTCGTTTTTCCACAAGGTCTGGTTCATTTCCAAAGGAACGTCGGAAATGATGATGCTTTTGTTATTGCAGCTCTGAGTAGCCAAAATCCGGGTGCCATTACCATTGCAAATGCGGTGTTCGGTTCTAACCCAAATATCGATGAAGATCTTCTTGCAAAGGCTTTCCAAGTGGACAAGAAGGTCGTTGATCAAATTAAATCAAAATTCTAGTCCTTGATGTGGTCTTCAAATGTCGGGTTTAATAACTTATAATTTTCAATTTCGTGATATTCGTAGGCTTATGTTTGTGTTATAATATTTAAGAGTGAATAAAAGAAATATACATTATATTGATTGTCATTTATATTTCTATTATTGAACTACTCCAAATCGTATAAGATCCTAACTCAAAATCCTGATAATTAATGAGGCATTTACTGACTTTTTTGAAAAATGCATAGTTAAAAATATGAATTAGCATTTCCTTCTATACCAAGAAACCTTAAATCCTTGAAGTTTGAACATATATATGTACCTTTATATAAAGTTTGTGTATATTGAAACAGACGGATGATCGTGTGAGAATAGAAGTTAAGGTGTGAAGCGTACGCAGAGATTTGGACTCTTAATCACTTTTAATTAGTGTTGATCTAATGGTTCAAACTAAGTCCTAAAATGGGATACCATGCTTCATAAGGCATGTGTTTCTTCGTAAAAACATCCATGAATTTGATCAATCACTCTTCGTGCTTTGTAAACAGACATAGATATATGTTGACCTAAAGCGTATACTTCTGTTAATTAAACCATGTATTAGTTTAGAAGAGAATTTTCAATTGATCTTCAAATCGGATTGATCCAAGGGTGGAGATTTGTTCTTCTCTTTCTCACGATAACTATTATTCTTACTGAAACCAACTCTATTAAAACAATCCCAGAAAACTAATTAAGATTATAAATCCCATATTCTGAAATCATGAAAAAACAAAAACGATAGAGTTAGAATTTTATGCATAAAATTACGTGATCGTCCCTGTTTTTCTACAATGAAGTGTGTGTTTGTAGTTATATACAAGATCATAAGCCTTAGAATTGAGAATAAAACCTCAATTGACCGGAAATCGCCATACTTATTTTCAGTGGATTTTGTATTCACTCAACGCTCAACAGATTCGAATGATGCTTATAAAACACGTTAAGAAAAAAATTTGACTCAATCTACCGATAATCACATGGGTAACACTCAGAACTCGAGCTTTTTGACTCAATCTGTTGATTCGATCTCCATATCTGATATAATTAAGATATGAAGTTATCTATCGGGACCAATTCAAACACATACTACAATGGTTTCTTGAATTTAATTTTCACGCTATTTAGCCTTTTTATTTAAACTGGCCCTTTCTTTAGCATCTTAATGAGCTTATATGAGACTTACAACTTATTCAATTAGCTATATGTGAATGTTTGGTAGTAACTTTAATGATATCAAAAATGATTTTAAGAAAATTGCATAAATATCTCAAGTAACTTACTTTTACTTTTTATTAAAGTTTAATGAATTAAAAGTTGAATTGTTTTAGTTATATATGTATCATTACTTTTAAACCTTGAAACATTCAAAATAATCTCATAATCAATATCTATTAAATCAACCAGTCACCATGTACACCAACATTAAATTTATGGATCAAAAAACTGTATTCCAAGTCTCATAAAATTAGTTAAAGTGAACGTAAGTTAATCCAGACATCCATGGTGAACAAAAGAAAAATTATTAACGGATGGCGGACCCAGAATTTTGGTCGAGCTGGTGCACATTTAAATTGTATCAAATGTCGGCAAAGCCGCTCGATGTATTTTAGTCGAATTCCGCTCTTTGGGGATTTTTTTTATGGTTTTTGGTTGATTTCTAAAGAGTTTTTCGGTTTTTTGGTTGATTTTGAGAGTTTTTTGGTGTTTAGGTTGATTTCGAGATAATTTTCACTTTTTCTAGTACTAATCTAAAGATTCAACACGGACGAAAACTTGAGCTTGTGTTTATTTTAATTAAAAAAAATGGAACTCATGTTCTAGATTTTAGAACTAAAGTTGAAGGGTTAAACAAAAATATTAATTTAAAAAAGATAAATAGATAACTCATGTGAATATTATTTATATTACATCCGAGTC